>CAUYPO010015056.1:0-25280 GCA_963574435.1 Cheirogaleus major | reverse complement strand
TCTCACTCTGTTGCCCGGGCTAGAGTGCCGTGGCGTCAGCCTAGCTCACAGCAACCTCAAACTCCTGGGCTCAGGCAATCCTTCTGCCTCAGCCTCCCGAGTAGCCGGGACTACAGGCATGCGCCACCATGCCCGGCTAATTTTTTTCTATATATTTTTAGTTGTCCAGCTAATTTCTTTTTATTTTTAGTAGAGACGGCGTCTCGCTCTTGCTCGAGCTGGTTCCGAACTTCTGACCTTGGGCGATTCGTTCACCTCGGCATCCCAGAGTGCTAGGATTGCAGGCGTGAGCCAACATGCCCGGCCCACAGTTAAGATTTATATGTCGTTCACTGCATGTAAATTTTACCTCAAAAGACAAAAGAGGAAGGGAAGTATTCAGGGGACAGTGTGCCAATGTCTGCAATTAACTTTGAAATACAGCCGTGCAGCCCGTGAGGACATTTCGGCCAACAGTGAACTGCACATCCAGCCGTGGTCCCGCAGGTCGCCACGCTGTGTCTAGGCGTGTGCAGACACACGAGTGCTCCCCGCCGCGCTGCGACTGCCCGCAGCGTCCAGCACAGAAGCACGCTGCGAGGCTGTGGTGCGGGAGCATCGGGCTACGCCACAGCCCTGCGGGAGGCCGCACCAACGAGGTTTGCGTGGTGCGCTGGCTGCATGGTGCCCGCACGGCCACGAAATCACCTAACGACACGTTTCTCAGAACACATCCTCATCAGCTGATGCACAACTGTATGTTGTTTTAAAAAAAGAGAAATAAAAGGGAAATTGAGATAAATTGACAGGCAGACAGAGGGAAAGACACAAGGACAGACGTAACAGAGCAAGGGTAGCGCACTATCAGTAGAAGAAGTGCTGAGCATGTGGGCATTCACCGTAAAATTCTTTCAACTCTCCTGAAAGTTTAAAACTTTTCATGATAAAACACTGTAATGAATTCAGTTGAGTCGGCCGTGTATTTTCACTCTGCAAACGACTCTCCCACCGAAGAGCTTGCGGCTCTCACTGACGAGGATCCAGAGAGAGCCCAGTGGCAGGCAGCCAGAGACACTAAATCCAGGGACGTGAAGTCAAGGCACAAAAACGTGCCCAGCAGAGAAAACAAGCAGGCTATTCCCAAGCCAGAGGAAACAAAATTGCTCAAGACCAAAATATGCCCATATAGAAACACTTAAAGTAATATAAAAGCACAATTTAGTTTTAAAATATCAAAGCCTGTTTTATAACTGCCTACTTCACTGCCATAACTGGCCCTTTCCCCTGTCTTTTATCACTACCTAGTAGTATGAACTTGAACAAAACTTTCTCTCTCTAGGTTTCGTTTTCCTCATCTGAAAATGGAGACATAATACTACTACTATACCTACTTCAAAGGGTTATGGCAAAAAAAAAAAAAAAAAACACAGTAAGAAGTGCATAGACAAGTACTTTGTAACTCAAACACTTCATTTATGGTAACATCCTTGCTGGTCTGACACCAGGAACAATGACTTCTTCTGGAGACGTGTGGCAAAAGCAAACCCCAAGAGGAAAGATTTGTCACTCAGGGTTTGCTTCTGTCCTCTGGGCACCCACCGTGGAGTGGAACTGCTGGGTCACATGGGGATCCCAGGTTTAACTTTCTGGGAATTGCCAGGCCCTTCTGCAGAACAGCTGCCCCAGCTCACACTCCCACCTGTGCCTGTCTCTGACCACAGCCACCCTGGTGGGTGTGAAGTGGCGGTGTTTCAAGTGACTGTGGGTCTGCACTCGTCACCGGCAGTTAGTGACAGGGAGCACATTTTCATGCACCCACTGGCCATGTGAGTGTTGCCTCTGGAAGAGCTTTCGATCCCTTTGCCTTTTTTTCTTTTTTTCAGGCAGAGTCTCACTCTGTTGCCCGGGCTAGAGTGCCATGGAGTCCACCTAGCTCACAGCAACCTCCAACTCCTGGGCTCAAGCGATCCTCCTGCCTCAGCCTCCCGAGTAGCTGGGACTATAGGTACGTGCCATCACGCCCAGCTAATTTTTTTTTTCTATATATTTTTAGTTGGCCAATTAATTTCTTTCTATTTTTAGTAGAGACGGGATCTAGCTCTTGCTCAGGCTGGTTTCAAACTCCTGACCTTGAGCGATCCACCTGCCTTGGCCTCCCAGAGTGCTAGGATTACAGGCGTGAGCGACCACGCCCAGCCTCTTTGCCATTTTTAAATGGGATTATTGGTCTTTTCATTATTGAGTTGTAACAGTTCTTTATATAGTCTCAATACTAGACCCTTATCAGATATATTATTTGCAATTTTTCCCCCATTCCATGGTTTTCACTTTTTTGATAGTCCCTTGAAGCACAAAAGTCTTTCATTTTGATGAAGTCCACTTTCTCTATCTTCCTTCTGTTGCTTGCGCTTTCGGTATTGTCTCTGAGAGACCACTCACTGATCGAAGGTCAGGAAGATCACCGCCATGCAGAAATTCGCAACCTAACGAAATCTCTAGTGTCCGATGTCGATATTCAACTGTTTCTAGTCTCAAGAAGCACTTGCTGTGCTGCCGTGGTGCAGGGGCGCTGATGGCGGACGTGGCCCGGCCCTCGCGCACGCCGCCCTCAACCACTACCGCACACCGGCCACCCCAACCGCCTCCTCCAGACGGCGGAGAACAGGAAGTGCCGCTACCCATGTTTGGGAAAGGAGACCCAATCCGCCTCGAGGCCCACTGGAGAGAGGACTCAGAGGAGGCTGAAATCTCTAAAATGGGGGGAGACGGCGGGAGAGGAGTCGAAGGGGCGTTCCAGGCAAAGGAAACAGCGTTCGCCAGAGGCCTCATGGGAAAGAAAGCATCCTGGTGTGTCACGGAGCAGTCTCAAGCCTGGTGCCTCGCACTACTCACGTGTCGCTGGCGCAGACTCGGAAACAGCTCATCAGCAGCTCGGCCGCTTTCTCCAGCATGTCCCCGACTTTGCTTTTTCCTTTCTTTACCAACTGCTGATCTGCCTAAAAGAATATAAAACATTTATTTTTTAAAGCAAAAACTGGTACAATAAGAGCCAAAGTCCCAAAAGGTTCTAGAGAAATTCTAGCACATACTACAGCATTTTTAAAAATTGAGAAGTCTATACATCGTCCCAGTCCTTCTGCAAATCAAATCCGTCTTCATGAGTCCTAATTAATCTGTCAGCATCGCGAAGTCTCTGTGCACAACACAGCTCTGTGGCTGCGAGAGGCCTTCGCCTACCGCGGTCCCCGAACTTCAGGTCCAGGAACGGCCAGTCAGAACCCTAGAAACAGACATGTCTGGGACAGTCAAGTCACCACTGAGCATGAGTCTTCCCTCGTCTTTAGGATGGTGGAAGAGCCTCCATTTTCTCCCACTTGTTCTCGGGGAGCCCTGGGGCCTCGATACCCCTGCAGGCGAGCCGGTGTCAAGACTGCTGTCCCGACAACAGTAAGCCACCGCTTGTCTTCTTTACCACACTGACACTCGCACTGACGGTTCCACCCTCCCATGGGCACCAGACTGGACTCGTGGTCACTGCATCCTCAACACCATGCACTTGTGGCTTGTCAGCCAAAGAACCAGTAAAACTAGTTTCTCTTTAAAACGGCCCTTGAGGAAGCAGTAAATATTAATTTTATTAGGTCTTGGTCTGTGAGCACACACATTCTTGTGCACACGGTACCTCTGCCGCACCCTGGCATGTGGTGACTGCCTGAGGAAGACTCTGGGCAGCTGCCGGTGCCGCAGGCTGGACTGGCTGCTTCTCCTGGAGCCTCTGACAACACGGATATCCAGGCTTGGGGTCTGGCAGCCCATAATGCTCCAAAGGGAATGACATGAACCGTCACTTCCAGGCAAACAACTCACGGTACTTGTCGCCAGTGGCAACATTTGCGCTTTTAAGAAAAATGGGCAGCTCCCTGTTCCTCCAAGACTTTTCTGAGAAAGTTGCTGGAGATGTTGACAAACGTAGGGTGTTTGTTTTTGGTCTGACGTAACGAAGTTGTGTCAGCCTTTGGAACTGACGCATAACTCAGTGAGCCAAGGTTTTCCAAGTGACCTCCAGTCTGAAGCCTGTGACCTCCTAAATTCACACGGTGAAATCCTACCCCTCAAGGTGATGGCATTTGGAGAGGGGGCCTCTGAGAGGTGATGAGGTCACATGGACGGGATCAGTGCCCTCTGAAGGGGACCCCAGAGAGCTGCCTCGTCCCTTCCACCATGGGAGGACACAGCTGTCTGTGAACCAGGGAGACATGCCCACCAGACACTGAATCTGTGGGCGACTTGATCTTGGACTTTCAGGCTCCAGAACGGTAGGGAATAAATGTGTTGCTCCTGAGCCGCCCAGTTTGTAGCGTCTTGTTACAGCAGCCCAAATGCACGAGGGCAGGACCAAAACGTGATACCACAAAATCACTCGTGGGCAAAGGATCCATTCACAGGGCGTGGCAGCCCGGTGGATCGTCACGTGAAGGCAGAGCAAGTCCGTGCTCCTCTTCATAGGCCACATGGTCACCGCCCTCTAAGACGCTGCCCCTGGGAGCTGCGGTGCGCTATCACAGAATCGTCCACACTGACTGGAAGCATCTGTCAAAACTCTCCCCGTTTCCACCCACAGCTGTGTGGGGCCAGAGCGTCTCCCAACACTCCTATCAGACAGCATGCTGTGGCAGAGCAAGTGCAGCACGGACAAGAGTCCAGACAGCTCCCGTTAAATCAGACTTTCAAGAGCAGAAGTAAAATAAGCCACCCTTCTTAGTATATTTTTTGTCTTGAAACTATAATTATTTTTTATTTAAAAAGTCAGTTATGCGAACACATAAAAGGTTTATTGTTATTTCAAAATAAATATATATTTAAAGATTTTTCCAGTTAAAAATTCTAATACAGTAAATATACGTAGCTATGACAGGAGTAAACAAAAGAGCTGGCACCTGTGGTCCCAGCTACCGGAGGCTGAGGCAGGAGGATGCTCGAGCCAGGGAGGTCGAGGCTGCAGTGAGCCATGGTTCACTAAACATAAATTAATTAATGAATGAAATAAATAAACTCTCTCAGGGGCTCCCTTAAGACAATTTTTTAAAAAAGTTTCTCTGGGGTCACCAGTTAATATATTTTCCAGCTCTGAAGTTTTCATTTGGTTTTCTTATGTTTTCCCTTTCCTTGCAGAGACTTTCGACATCTTCGTTTGTTTCAAGCGTGCTCGCCAACTGCTCGCTGAAGCGTTTTCGGATGGCTGCTTTGCAATCTTCGTGAGGTAAGTCCAACGCCTGCGCAATCTCAGTGTTGGCGTCTGTTGAATGCCATTTCTCATCTACAATCTCAAAAAGTTGAGGTTTTCCTGGTTCTTGCTGTGATCAGTGGTTCTCACGGTGCCCCAGACATCGGAGGCATTACGTGATGAGACTGCAGACACCTCACTTCTGTTTCAGACGAAGGGTGCACTGACGCTGCGCATGTGGAGAAGCAGAGGCACCACCCCAGGTGCCCGTCCAAGGCAGGAGGCCAGCAGGACCCGGAGGGCCCCAGCCCCTTCTCTCCACCTGCGAGAGCCACGCTCCCACCACAGGGCTTTCAATGCTTTTCGCAGGAGGAATGCAGAGAAATTTACTCATCTTGTCTGGAACCAAGGTTATCAATAATTTTTAAAACTGCACAAGGGTCCTAAGACCAAACAGCTGACGACCACTGCCCCATAACTGGGGACCCCAAAGAGGACATCACCTCCATGAAATCCAGGCTCTCCCCTCACACCAGAGAGACCTTAAGCTACTGCCTGGATCCAGTAGCAGAATTCTTATCTCTTTATTCATGTTTAGAGACAGAGTCTTGTTCTGCTACCCAGGCTGGAGTGCAGTGGTGTGATCACAGCTCACTGCAGTCAAACTCCCGGGCTCAAGCGATCCTCCCACCTCAGCCTCCAGAGTAGCTGGGACTGCAAGCAAACTCCACCATATCCAGCTAATTTTATAAAAACTCTTTTTTTAGAGATGGGGTCTCACGACGTTGCCCAGGGTGGTGTTGAATTCCTGGCCTCTAATGACACCCCCACCTTGGCATACCAAAGTGCTGTCATCACAGGTGTGAGCTACCGTGCCTGGCCTTAAATAAATTCTTTAAGTCAGAGGACAGGCCACATTTTAAGAATGGAAGAGAATGCAGAATTGCTCATTTGTTGTTGTTCCACTCCTTTTTGAAATAAAAAACAACACATGCCATAAATGGTTACCCATATACGGAAATATCTCTGTCTATACCGACAGTGGGCAGATCTGAGAAAACATTTGTTTACATCTGTTTGCCTCGACCCAGAAAGAGTAACGAGTCCGGCTACCTCCTGTTCTTCTGCTCCCTCCACCAGACACGCCCCACCCCACTGATGCAAAACTCTGGGAAAGAGTAACATGAAATTAAGCGACAGATGGTCACTAAGTTTTAGTTTTAAAACAATAGTGATAAGGAAATTAAACTTACATTATTGGCAAATACTCGAAGGTCTAGTGCTACCGCATACATGACCGGCAGAGCCCTACGGGGCAAAAAGCAAACTAGTGTGAAGAGGCTGTGAGGCCTGAGACTCCACCACGTGGCGGCAGAACACCTGCGTCCCGGACTGCTCACCAGACTGGAGTCCACACACCCCCAAACTCTGACGGGAGGCCTAGAGCAAGGCCATGCCTGCCTGCAGTGCCCACACCCCCCCCCCGGGGCTTCAGCTTCCCGGGAACCCTCTTTCCCCCCAACTCCCACCACTATCCCAGCAGCCCCATTAAACAAAGACGTGGTTTGGCTAAGATTTCCTAACAGGAACCAGAGTGTGTAATACACGAGACGTCCTCAAACAGCTTTTACATCTAGCTGGCAATGCTGGGCTCCTTTTGTGTGTAGATCTTCATTTAACGTAGGAAAAAGGTGGGGTTTTTGTTTGTAAAAGGCTTTTGGTTATTTTAGTACAGACAAAATTTCAGTATTTACCTATAGTTTGTTAATGAATCATAAAATTCAGAATTTATAATACCCCAATATGATGTATTATATCACCCAATGAATGATAGTTGGTCTACCTCTTTTATCCAAAGTTTAAAACCAAAAGTTAAAAATTGACAAATGAAGGAAAAAATCGAATTTGATAAATATTTAGGGGTATGGAAGTACTAGAATAAAAATAATACTTTAGATTTATGTAGACACATGGCAAACAATCTGGCTGATCTGCCATTTAAATTTACACCGACAATTGTAACTCCATGATTCCTCTTGATATTGCCATATGTCAAGACACTGGTATCAAATATCCACAAAGAAAATACAAGACATATTTATTTAAAACAAATTTTTTTAAAGTTTGTGCTTAAAAAAAATTTCTACTTGCTAATTTCCAGTGGCTTCTGTTGACACTTACCAGTTTTCTTCTTTGTGGGCCTGGAATGCCCGGAGGAATGATGTGCTGTGTTAAGGAAGGTACCACATAAGAAACTCAAATGATGCTGCATTTGGTAAAAATGAAGAAGAAGGGGCTCGAGCTTTAAGGGGAACAGCTCACCCTCTAGCAGGCTCTGTCACAGATGAATAAGGTCTTGAAGGAAGAAGGAAAGGCATAGGCCTCCAATATAAACACCTGTATATCAGGTATAAGTCCGCTAAATACATTTAGGTCATACACACTTTCTCCAAATGAAGAAAGACTTCTTGTTATCAGATTTATGTAATGTGCAGTTTCAAACATTTTATTTGATTTCTCTGAGCCCAGATGATCACAAGTTACATTTAAGTACTTTAGAATCTGTAGGATAAAATGCATTTTATCCATTATAGAATTTTTGAATTCCAAGCAGACTTAGCTAGCTAGCAGCCCACTCTCTTCTTCGCAAAATAAAATCTAGAGACATATACAAAGACTCAGAACCTGATGAGGACCCTAACTGGAAGACGATATTTAAGGACGTAAGTAAGAAAGTGGCATGCGAGTAGCAACCACCATTGAATGTGTGCCTGAGCCCACTCTTGTCCATCCAGGCCTCAATCCCAGAGTTTTGATATTTCACCAAGGGGACTTAGCCAGTCCCTATAACTACACTTACAAAATATTATTCTTCTCAAGAGAATTAGATAAATCCTTCCTCTTAACCAGTGTTCTTTCCTCTTAACCACTGTTCTTTCCTATTATACACATAATTGAATGAGTCTTAAGATCCATGCTAAATTTGAGCAAGTGGACTCACAGTAAAAAAAAAAAAAAAAAAAAAATGCTAAAGTAAGTCCCTGAGTGAAATAGCTAAAATGAGTTTTTTTTCCAAAATATTTTAATTCCTTTCTGACTGCAGGCATGAACAACTGGCCCAACATTTCAAGATCTCACATCCCAAACAATCCACTGTATCTGTTACACACTGGACAGCGGCCACAAGCCACAAAGATATTGGACGATCACGGTCTGGCACTTGTACGCCTCTACGAAGTCGTGGTTCCCCACTGCATACGTGCACCTGGAAAAGAAACACTGAGGCTGAGTGCCAGGGAGTCAGAAAGCGCATCGACCCAATTAAAACCCAGACATGGTCACGCAGCCCGCATGGCTCCCTTCATCCCAGCCACCCCAGCTCCCAACTGGTCCTGGAACGGAAGCTGTGAACTCCTGCCTGGCAGGAGACAAAGGGTCAAGGCAGAAGTAACAAATGGCTATTTGAACCAATCAGGTTGGTATGAAATGAAATCCCACCTCACATTTCGAGACAGAAACCTAGCTGTAGCAGAGATGGACACACTGTTACTGTGTGGCCCCTACACTCTGGCGGTGGGCTAATCGTGACGCTCTACCCAGACTCCTGCTGGGCACAGTGAGTTCACTGCCAAATCCGGAAGCCAGCGCGTGCTGCACAGAGCCAGGAAACTGCAGGCCCCTCCCAGGCACCGCGGCGCCCGACTCTTCCAAAGACCCCGCGGGGCTCCCCACCCTGTCCCCAAGCCCAGCCTGCGCTGAACGAGGCGGTCACAGCTCGCTGGATCTAGGACACAGACTTCTGCTTGCATTGGTGCCTTAGAACTAAAGGCAGGAGACACAAAGGATAAATAAAAAGCTGCATTTCATTTGCTTTCTCAGTTGCAGTTCATTTCCCAGTGAGGCACAGAGGTTCAAAAATATACATATTTCCGTGAAAAAGGTAAGGCAACTGTTAGGCTCCATACGCTACTAGATAAAAAAAAAAAACAAAACAACACTATTCAGTAAGCATGACAAATAAAAGAGATTTTTTTTTTTACAGTATTACACAACAGGCTTTACCAAAGTGAAATTATAAATGCATTTCTCTACTTTTTCAAAGTCACTTATTTGCTGCTTCAAGTATAAGACGATGCAAGATAAAATCCCTGGTGAATTCAGAAATTTCCAGATTTGTGTGCTTTTCTTCCTCGCCAATAGAGTACCTTAAATGAGCTGCGAACATCTCATCGTAAGGAGGCTCCAAAACTTGCTGACACTTCTCTTCTGGAGAGGCCATCTAATTCGTAAGAAAAATGGCAAAGATTAAATCAACAGGCACAGAAAGAAAGCGATGCACAGAACAAGACTTGGATCTGTTTCCGAAGAATCTGCACTTCACGGCTCACAGTAACCCTCTGCACGTCAGCACTTCTAGATAAAAGGTCCGTTACTTCAACAAGTATTCACCGACAGTTCAAGTGAACGGGAAGCCCATGAATATACTTCGGCTTTGCCCACTGACAGGCCAGGCACTTCTCCGGCCCTTGGACTGGGATTCCCGCCACTGGCCCCGGCTCTTGGGCCCTGGGACGAGGGCTGAACTGCGCTGCCAGCGCTCCCGGCCTCCAGTCTCCAGAGCACGTGACCGACTCCTCCCAGTATATCTCACTAGATATAAATGTAGACGTAGATATATCCTACTGGTTCTGTTTCTCTGGAGAGTCTTGACTAACACACAGTGGATTACACAACATTGAATTCTTTTAAAAAAGCGTGAGTCCACACTGATAAAATAAATATACACGCATGTCTGCACGTATGAAGCGGGAATGACAGTACCAGAAAGATGGCCGCCTCACAGCCCTAGTGAAATAACTGACCCGGACAGTGGCCACTGGGAAGGGAACCACTGGACAGAAGTTAACGGGGAATTTCACAATGACGGGGTCAGCCTTAACCTGCGTGGGACAGACGGTGTCCCAATGTGAAGCACACGGCACCAGTGTGGAGTACTCCGGCCAATCCGAACCTGAGTTTCACTGAGTCTTGAGCACTAGCTTCTATTCAGAGCATGGTTTTCAGTGTTGTCTGCACATTAGAATCACTTAGGTAACTTTACTTTAAAAATAAAAAGGCCTACTGCTATCCCAGGGACTGATTCACCTGGACTGAGGCACGGTCCATACACTGCCAAATATAATCACCAACAGGTAAGCCCATTTTTCTTCCAAAAGAAAAACTCTGTCCCCCAATGGGAACACACTCCAATATTATAACAGATATCCATGAAGAAATGGGACTTTACAAAATGCCAACAATATTTTCTATAAAAAATAATCATTTCAATATCACTCATCCTCATCAAGAATACTCGTGTTTTCAAGCACGGGTTGGCAAAGGCTTTCCAGAAAAGGCCACAAGACACATATTTTAGGCTCTGCAGGCCACAGATGTCTGTGGACGGAGCCCTCTGGGCCACTGTGGCAGGAAGGCCACCATCAACGACACGCACACCGGCAGCTCTGCTCTGCTCCAGTAAAACTCCACGGACAACCCCAGGCTGGGCCTCAGGCTGCTGTCTTGGTCCTGAACGAGAACGTAAACTAAATGGAGACGCCTGCGGTGCGTGCTGGCCTTGGGGCTTTGGACACAGGCCTGGACAGTCTCAGCCCCACCGTGCCCCCCGCCGGGTCACCCCAACATGCCAGCTCACTGCTGCAAACCTCAAGCTGTGGAGGAATCAAAACGGGAGTAAAAGCTGCCTATCCTGGTGCGGGACGTGACACACAGTGCTCTACATGTGAACTGCAATTATGAAATCCTAAAGGAACTTTTAAATTTTCAAATAAGAGCAACAATATTAATTTTCTTTTATTCCTTAATTTCTCTAATGAAACTTGTTACCCTGTAATTCTCTCCTGACACCTGGGTGCATAACTCTTTCACCTACTTGAAGCCGTGGGTTTGCAACATGAGGATGCTTGAAAGACACCAGCTCTGCACAAGCCGCTCCGTCTCTGGTGTCGATCGCTTCATACACCTGAAACATGCGGAAGGGAAAACCTAAGTAGAAAGTAAAACATTCTGTTTTGATAGAGCCTAAACAGTACGTTGTATACCACTAAATTCATGTTCCCTACTTTGAAAGGAGTCAGAATACTCAAAACGTACCACATCAAGACTCTCTTTAGCCAGTAAAAGTAAATCCATTTCAAAATGAAATCTTCCAGAGGCAAGAAAACAGGTAAAGCAGGTAAGAACAAGCAGTGGTGTTATTTGGTCATTAATGATGATGAATTGTTCTAGTTTCACTTGGTCACACTAACATATATTTGAAAATTTACTTATATAGCTTATGAAAAAACAAATCAGCTTTCAACCCACATATTTCCAAAATTCAAAAGGCTTTGACTGAACCTGGGCCCCAGGTCCAGAGCCTTTCGGCCCATCTCCCTCCACAGCAGGCCTGTGCCATGACAGGCATCTTGTAATCAGAAAACCAAATGTGCTTGTAAATTATATTTACAAAAAGACATAAAAATTCTAACTGCATAAATGAAAAGAAAAGCTGAGCATAAAGCTGCACATGCAGTATAATTCAACTACGATAAAATTAAGTGTGTCACTTTTATACCACAGAAGACTCTGAGCAGGGACACATAAAGAGGACATCCAAATGGCCAAAAAGCATGTCAAAAGCCCTCCACACCACCCTAACCACTACCCATCAGCGAAATGCAGTGAGCTACCTCTACGCACCCACCGGAGCAGTTACAATCGAGAACACTGACAACACTAAGTGTTGCCAAGGATACAAAGTAGCTGGAATGCCTGCACACTGGTGGTGGGGTGAATCGGTGCGGCCACTATGGAAAATCAGCATTCCTGCTAAAGCAAGCATACGTCTGCCCTCTGACCCTGTAATCCTATGCCCCATGTCCACACCCAGAAGAAGTGGAGGCACTTGCCCCCAGGATACACAGAGGAACCCAATTCCTCCTTCCCGATTTTTCAACTCAGGGCATTGACTAGGAAGGCAGATGCCACCTTCTCAAAGACCAACTTATATGATAAGGAATCTGCCACTTAACTATTCAACCCAACCACACATGCCTTTTACATTTCGAAACAGTGACCCCCCCCCCTTTGTAGGATTTACCTTACAACTAGAAACAGAAGATATCTGCGCTTGGTTACTCCTTCAGGGACTGCAGGTAACCACAAGACACTGGATACAGGAGACAGGCTGAATGAACTGGGAAACATCTATTCTAAGGCATGTGATGCAGCCATGTTTAACAACGAGGAAGATCTCTATGAACTGCCGTGGAACAATTTCCAGGATATATAGTTAAGTGAAAAAAGCAAGCTGTATAAAGAGTGTATGTAGAATGCTGCCTCTCGACAGGGCAATGAAAGCGTGTGTGTTTACGTCTGTGTGCTTGTGCCACATATATTTCTCAAAAGGACATACAGAGAAGAGAAGGCAGAATCTAACGAAAATGGCTCTCTACAGAGGAGGTGACAATGAGATGAAAGAGAGAAGGGGAGTTTCTGAGCAGATTTTTAAATATACTGTTTATTTATGAACATATTCAAGTAATACAATAAAAAGGAAAGGCAACCTTACAGCTGAATCCAAATGGAAGATACGTATCTAACAGATGCAAAGGAGAGCATAACCATACAGAAAAAGAACAGAAGTGATTTTTGAACACAGAACTTTGTGGCATTTGAGTGTCCTTATTTTAAGGACAAAAAGACTGCAAAAGAAATCCTGAATTTTACTTAGTAGACTCTGTTGGTAGTGGTGTTGGTGCCATAATTCTGAAACTACTTTATGAGCACAGTCAATTTATCAATGTTGGAAACCACGGTCCTCAGTATATGAGAAAGGGAGATACTAAAATAGAAAGAGGAAAAGTGAGAATCCCATTGGGTTTCAATTGGAGGTATGAGTAGGAACTTAATGATCTATTTTCTTTGGCTGAAGCCATATGAAGACCTCCAGGCTGTGGTCACAGGTTTTATGCCTTCATAGGAAAACCACAGCCTTTCAGAGCCAGCCCTCTTGACCAATTCCATGTGATATCACAGGGTGCTACTCAAGGTCACAACACGTCCCCACCTCCTCTCTAATATTTTCAAAGCCACAGATGGGTGCAGCGTGACTTGAGTGCAAGTACTATGAAAACCCATCACTAAACCAAGTCTTTCTCTTCACAGCCCTGACCACAGGTTTAGGAACTTCATTCAAAAGGTAGATAGATGGACACCAAGAGCCCTCACTGGCTTTGGGAAGGGGTTAGGTTTCCTCTTCAAAATCACTGTGCTGGATGCCTGTCGTCCCAGCGACTCAGGAGGCCAAGGCAGGAGGATCGCGTGAGCCCAGGAGTTTGAGATTGCAGTGAGCTATGATGACACCACTGCACTCCACCCGGGGTAACAGAACAAATGAATGAATGAATGAATAAAATTAGTGTGCTGGAGATCAATGTTTTGGAATTAAACATATTGCATTTGCCAACTGCCGTCAACATGCTAAAGGTGGCCCAGAGAGGGCAACACTGGCGGCTGCCTGTCCTCTGTAGGAGGACGGTTTCCAGTCTTTGTGACCACGGCTGGTGCGCAGCCCCCAGAAGTCTCCAGTGGCTCTCTCTGAGGTCACCCTTAGAGAGGGCGGGCAGGCTCTGGGGGCGTATGTGAGGCGGTTCTCGAGTGAGGGAGGGTGCCCTCCTGGGCCAGGGCAGGCACACGCGTCTTCTGTGCTCGCCATCCCATCAAGGGCTGACTCTGGGCTGGAAGTGAAGTAACCAGCCCCACCCAGGTCTTGGTCAGTTTTAGTCAGTGCAGCCCCAGTGAGATCGTGCCTTCCACAGCCACCCTCCACGCGCCACAGGGGCTGCCTGGCCACAGGAGCCCCAAGGCATACCTTGCTCTTGCTCAACCGAGGCTGCTCAAGCAGAAAAGCAGCTTGGGGCCCAGCTGTGCTCCCCTCTGCTCAGTGTGAATGTGACATTCAAGCCGAGAGCCTCCTAAAGCCATCTCAGCTTCTGGTTTCAGGTACGCTTGGCAACTGCTCAGGCCCTGGCACAGCCTCAGTCCTGACAGCCTGAGGACATGCCTCGCTCTGGTTAACAGGGACTGTGGCCACTGGTCACCCTTGAGCACAATGCTCTGGATGTCTTCCAGGCCTCCAAAGCCTTCTCCAGGGGAAACCCCCAGGTGACAAGGGCTTGGAGTTGCAGAGCTGGGGAGTGCTATAAAAGGAAGCACACCCCAGTGGTGGGAAGCACCAGGGCATGGTAGTCACCCAGGGATCAAGCCCTGGATCGGACACCAGGTTCTGCCAGTGAGCAGGGAAGGCCCTGCCAGGGTACGCTCACTGGTCCCAGCTCATGCTCCAGGAAGCCTCTTCCACCAGGGACCTCACAGGGTTGTCCACGGTGACATGAGGTGGCCCACATCCTGGGCTCTCCTTGGCCAGACCCACCTGCGCTGCACCCGGCACCTCAGGCGAGACCTAGCCAGCCCGATGGATAAGCTCCACAGGACCTGGACCCCAGGGAGGGCCCAGCTTCCTTGAAGACGTGGATTCCCATCAGTGTCCCTGCCTCCATGACTACATTGTAAGAAAGCTGGGTGTGAAGGAAAAACAGGGATGTGACAGACTGTATCAGCAAACCTCAGAGACGTGATCCACTACTCTGTGGACACGGGGCCCCTGGCAGCCCGGCCAAGTCCTCAGGAGCCTTGCCGACTGTGAATACATCGCAGCGCCTTCAGCCCCCAACTGGACCACGCAGCCAGACTCTCAGGGAACGCCTCCCGCCTCAGATTCCTCCTCCTTTCTTCCACCAGTGTCCAACCGAAACAACACTGACCAAATCAGGCCCTTCAGACCCACTGCGAGTACCGCACACACCGAGGGCAGCGACCCTGTGGTCCACCTCTGCGTCCCCAGGAGGGACGACACGTGTGTCTGCTTAAATCACGAGTGCTCCCCATTCTGCGGACCTGAGCTCCGAGACACTGTGCCGGCACTGCCTCGCCAGCACGGCGGCCCAGCAGAAGGGACCCCGGGGAGGCCCCTCCGGCCCAGCCCGCCGTTTTTATGCGGTCAGCGTAAGACCCGAAAACCCGGACAGGGAAGGGACAGCGAAGCGACAGGAAGAGAACTGAGGATGCGAAACCAGAGATGGGACACGCAGGCGCAGGCTGAGGGCCACCCACGCCGCCGTGCGTTTCCCAAGCCAGCACTTACCTGCTGCAGGTACTGGTTAATGGTGATGTGCGCCATGGCAGCCAGCACCGCCCACAACTCCACCAGTTCCGGCCGCTTCCGTCACAGGGTCCGTCTCCGGCAAGGCGCCCCCGGTCCCGCCTTCCCCCGCACTTTGGTTCCGGACGGCGAGCGCGCGCGGCAGCGCGACCCCGGGGCCGGCGGGGTGACGTGCTCGAGCCGGGTCCCCGCCCCCTCAGCCCGGTCGCCTCCCGCTCTGCCTGTGTCTGGGCCCGCCGGGGCTGAGGGGTTTGGGGTTCAGCGGCGAGGGCAGCCCCACGGCGAAGCTGCCCTTCACTCCGCTGACCCCACGACTGTCGCCTGTGAGAAAACGAGCCTCTCAGGATGCTCCTAGCCCCCCAGCCCTGAAGGGAGGCGTCCAGGCGCGCCTCCGAGCCCTAACTGGAGTTGGGGTGTCCCGGCGCGGCCCCAAGCCCTAAGGGGGTGTCCCGGCGCGCCCCCGACCCTTAACTGGGGGGGTGTCCCGGGACGCCCCAGAGCCCTTTAGGGGGCTGTCCCGGCGCGCCCCCGACCCCCAATGGAGTGGGGGTTGTCCCGGCGCGCCCCTGAGCCCCTAATGGGGGGACGCCCCGGCGCGCCCCCGAGCCTCTAATGGGGGGGACGCTCCGGCGCGCCCCCAGCCCTAAGTGGGGTCCCGGCGCGCCCCCGAGCCCCTAATGGGGGGGGGACGCTCCGGCGCGCCCCCAGCCCTAAGCGGGGGTTCCGGCGCGCCCCCGAGCCCTCCGGAGGCGGTTGGGCCTCCAGGACGCGGGCGCGCGGGCCGGGCGGGGCGGGCGCCGGGGCGGACGGGGCGGAGCGGGCGGACCGGGGCGGACGGGGCGGGCCGGCCGGGGCGGGGACCGGGCCGGGGCGAGCGGGCGGAGCGGGGCGGGCGGGCGCGGCGGTTCCGGCCCAGCCATGGCGGACGAGGCCCCGCGGAAGGGCAGCTTCTCGGCGCTCGTGGGCCGCACCAACGGCCTCACCAAGCCCGCGGCGCTGGCCCCCGGCCCCGCCAAGCCGGGCGGTGCGGGCGGCTCCAAGAAGCTGGTCATCAAGAACTTCCGAGGTGGGTGCGGGGCGGCCGGGCGGCGCGAGGGCGGCGGGACCCCGGGCCCCGCCCGCGGGAGGGCTCTGCGGCCGGGGGCGCCGAGGGCGGGGACGCGGACGAGCCCCCCGCGGCGTGGGGAACCCCGGTGCGCGAGGCCGCGGCGCCCTGGGCCCCGGGAGGCCCGGCCTGGGCCGCGGGAGCCTCGGGCGCCCTCCGAGCCGCGCGCTCCCGTTCCGGCCCCGCAGACAGACCCAGGCTGCCCGACAACTACACGCAGGACACGTGGCAGAAGCTCCGCGAGGCCGTGCGCGCCATCCAGAGCAGCACGTCCATCAGGTACAACCTCGAGGAGCTCTACCAGGTGAGGCGCGTGGGGCCGGGGACGCGCGTGGGGCCGGGGACGCGCGGCCCGCCCCCAGCGGCGGCTGCGGGCGCCCCAGCCGACACGTGTGTTTTGTTTATTGCTCTTGCGGGGTTTTTATTTTGCTTTCAGGCTTAAGCTGCTTAGGCAGATATTTAAAGCTATCCCACTATGGAAGGGAAGGAGGTGTGTTTCTGAGAGCCTCGTGACTAATATTTTGCAAGTTAAGCAGCGAGTTATTATTGTAGTTCCATTTGTTAGGTATAAAGCTCGTGTTGTTTCACCTGCTAATGTAGTTTCATTATTTATGTTCTAGGTGACTATGTCATACCATTTCTATTAAAAGGCTTGAATTTTTAAAAAGTTTTATGCCTACACAAGTGACTACATTACACAGATTACAAAAAGTGTACAGAAGAACGTTTAAATCACCTATACTCCCACTGCCCAAAGAAAACCACTCTTGACAGTTTAGTGTACATACATCCCTTCTTTGTCTTAAGTGTGTCAGAAGACTATTTTTTGATCAGCTTTATTAAGGTATAATGTACATATAGTGTGCACCTAATAAGCTTTAACAGATGTATACACTTGTGTAACTAGCACCACAATCAAGATGTAGAATATTTCGATCACCCCAGAAAGTTCCCAAGACCCCTTTGCAGTCAATCCCATTCCCCAGCGCCGAGCCCTCGGCAAGCCCTGATTCTGTGTCACTGTATTTTGCCATCTCTAGAGTCCATCTAACTGGCCTCTTGCTGTTTTGCTACCTTTCGTATCTGGCTTTCACCTGGGATGGTGCTTTTCAGATCCACACACACCACGTGGTGTTGTTGTTACTGCGTCATGTGGAGATACCACAATTGGTTTATCCTTTCACCAATTAATGGACACTTGGGCGTCCAGGGTTTAGTTGTTACGAATGCAGCTGCTGTGAACACTAGTCAGTAAGTCTTTGCGTGGACTTATATTCTCATTCCTCTCAGGTAAGTACGTAGAAGTTCTCAGAGTCGTGTGGAAAGTGTATGTTTACCTTTATAAAAAATGTCTTGTTTTTCAAAGTGATTGCACCATTTTGCATCCCTGCCAGCAGTGCGTGAGAGTTCCAGTTTTTCCATGTCCTCGCCAACATTTGGTGTTGTCTCCTTTTAATTTTAACTCTTCTAGTAGGTGCATGGTGGAGTTTCATTGTGGTTTTAATTTGCATTTCCCTACTGGTGGTATTAAGCATCTTTTTGTGTGTTCATTTGCCATCCTAAGTATCCTCTTTGATGAAGTGTCTATTGAAATATTTTGCTCATTTTTGGGGGGTTTATTATTATTGAGTGTTTGAGTTTATTATGTATTCTGGATACAAGTCATATCAGATAGTGGCCCTGCAAATACATTCTCCCCGTCTGTAGTTTGTCTTCTGATTCGCTTAACCGTGTTCTTTGAAGAGCAGTAGTTTTAAATTTTGAAGTCAAATGTATCGATTTGTTATTTTATTGGTTGTGCTTTTAGTATCTAAGAAATCTTTGCCTAATCTAAGGTCACAAAGATTTTCTCCTGTATTTTCTTCTAGACATTTCAGAGTTTTAGGTTTTACATTCAGGTCTGTGATCTACATTGAGTGAATTTTTTGTGTATATTGGGAGGTATAAATCAGAATTCAGTGTTTTCATTGTAAGTGTTCAGTTGTTCCACTTGTTGAAGACTGTCCTTTCCCCACGGTAGTTGCCTTTGCTCCCTTGTCAAAAGCCAGGTGTCCACGTGGGAGTGAGTAGAGTGAGTGGTGGAATCAGGGAGTGCTGCCTTCCAGCTCTATCCCCTTTTGAAGTTGTTCTGGCTATTCTTAGTCCTGTGCATTTCCATACGAGTTTTTTAAACGGTTTGCCAATCGCTACAGAGAAGTGTACTAGGATTTTGATTGCGATTATATAGACTGTAGATCAATGTGGGATCATCGATGTCTTTACAATATCGATTGAGTCTGTCAGTCAGAACAGATAGCTCTCCGTTTATATAGACTTTAATTTTCTCTCAGTGTTTTCTAATTTCAGTGTATAAGTCTTGTACATTTTTTATGAAATTTATCCCTAAGCATTTCATATTTTAATGACATAAATGGTACTTTAAATTTTAACTTCTGGTTCTTGCTATTACAGATAAATACAATTGATTTTTATATATTGATCTCATATTCTTCTATATTGCTAACCTTACTTATTTCTAGTAGATTTTTTGTAACTTCTGTCAGATAGTCTACATAGACAATCATATCATCTTTGAATAGAAATGACTTCTTCCTTTCCAGTCTGCATGCCTTTTAGTACCATTTTTGCCTTACTGTATTGTTTAGAACCTCAGGTACAATTGTTAATAGAAGTGGGAAGAGTGAGTGGGTGTCCTTGTCGTGTTCCTGACACCGGAGGAAATCTTTCATTCTCTCACCTTTGAGTATGACATTAGCTATGGGTTTTTCATAAATACCCATTGTCAGGTTGAAGATGTTGCCTTCTGTCCCTAGTTTGCTGAGACATTTTATAAGAAATAGATGTTGAATTTCATCAAATGCTTTTTCTGCATCTATTGAAGTGATCATATGATTTTTGTTTTCTTAGTTTGTTAATTAATGGAATGACTTTTCAAATATTAAACCAATCCTTCATTCCTGGGATAAATCTTACATGGTCATGATGTATTATCTTTTTTTGTATATTGTTAGATTCGTTTTTGCAAACATTTTGTTAATTGTTGCATCTGTGACCACATGTGCTGTCTTGTTGTATCTTTGTTGGTTTTGATATCAAAGTAATGCTGGCCTCATGAATTGGGAAATATTCCCTCTTTTTCATTGTCTGAAAGAGTTTGTATAAAAGTGGGATTATTTCTTCCTTCAGTGTTTGAGAGAATTCCCTAGTGAAGCCACCTTGGCTTTGTTTGTGGAAGGGTTTTAAACTTAAATTTCTTGAATAGATGCAGAGCTATTTAGGTTATCTGTTTTTTCAAGTTTACTGATCTGCAATGCCTAATCTTCTCTTAATACCATGTGGTATAATTTTCATCTCACACATTGTTTTTCTCCGTAGGTGTTTAATATGAATCTGTTTTATATCTTCCAATGTCTCTACTTTTCAAACGTATGGAATGCAGTTACAGTAGCTGTTTTATTGTCCTTATCTGCTAGTTCTGTCCTCTCAGTCATTTCTGGTTGGTTTCCATTGATTGGTTTTTCTTCCCATTAGTAGATTTTATTTTCCACTTTTGTGCATGTCTGGTAATCTTTGGATGTCAAATGTTGTGATTTTAACTTGTGTGCTAGGCGTTTTTGTATTCCTCTGAGTATCCTTGGCCTTTGTTCTGGACACCATTAAACTGGAAACAGACTGATCTTTCTGAGTCTTGCTTCTAAGGTTTGTCAGGCAGGGCGGGAGTGGTGGTGTGTCCAGGGCTTTGTCCCCACCTCGGGGTCAAGACCTCCCTGAGCACCATGCCCTGTGGTCTCCTGTCCGCTGGTGGGAAGCTGCTCTTCCAGGCCCCATGGAAGCTCCAAACACTGTTACCTGAAACCACCTTAATGGTGCTTTCCCTGGCTTTGGGGGTTTCCTCACACACAGGTGCAGTCGTGCTCTGCTGAATACTGGTGGGGTCCCTTGATCTCCTTACTCATCTCCTGGGCCCTGCCTGGCCCCATTGCTCCCGTCCTGGTCTTGCAGACTCAACTGGGGGCCCTTCACTGCAGCTCGGAAGCCAGAGCAGCCGGGGCCTGAGTTTCCCATCTCCCAGAGATGACTATCTCTCGTAGCCCAGTGTCCAGTGCCTTGAAACTGTTGCTTTGTTGTCTGGCTTTTCCGTTATTTCCGGCGGAAGGTTAATCCAGTCCCTTCACTGTGTCTTGGCCAGAAGCAGGAGCCCCTCTGGGTAACTGAACTCTCAGAGGTCTCCGATACAATAAAATGTAGTGTCTCACAGCTAAGGGTTCTTACTTCTTTTTTCCTGGAGATTTGACTGCCTGGTGTCGGCTGCCCCGTTATTCTTTTCTTAAAACAGTGGAATCGATTTGCGGTACCTTTTACAGTGTGCCCCGTAAGATGGTCACTGCAGATGTTATTACCCATGTCTCCAGGTGGCTTGGGGTCCGTCTTGAAATCCCGAGGGCCAGGCATGCTCACGGCAAAGTGTCGGGCACTGGGTCCCCTGGGATGAGACATCCCACGTCGCAGGTGCGTCTCCGGAGGTGTCTCTCTGCCATGGCGCACGGGGGTCTGTAGGTCTCGCCGACGGGCCAAGCAGCTGCTCCTCTCTTCCTGCGCGGGCAGACTCTGGCCTCCGCACAGCCAAGCGCGCCGCCAGAGCTGCGCAGCCTCAGACCCCGTCAGAAGCAAGTGAGATGGAAATAGGAAGTAGATGTGGAATTACTGATCCGGTGTTTCAGAATAAAGTTTGTTTCTGCTTAGGTGGTGTGTATGGTGTCTACTTTGCCAGAGAATGTTTTGTGAAAGTACCAGTTCTCTCCAAAGTTTGAAAGGTTTTGGTTTTGGTTTTTTGTTTTGCTCAGTCTCCCCAGAGTGAGGACTGGGGCCTTCCTGTGAGGGCGGCGTCCGCCCTGCGACACTGGGAGGCCTGTTGTTGACAGGGCTGCCGAGTCTCTGCTCCGTCTCCCGTCTGGCGAAACGGGGATTCAGAGTGTGGCGATGACAGTCTTCGCGCTCATACCACCCAGTCACTTCCCTCCTGTAATCCGAGGAGGACAGTATTCTGAAGCCATAGATATTTTTCTGTTTGTTTTTAAAGAGTTTAGATCTGTGACAACTAATCTGATGAAGAAAGTACATTTTGTGTGTCTCGTGTCTCTGTGCTTTAGTCCTACTTGTCAGCTTAGTGAGACAACAGAAAACTGAGGACTGCCTTGGGAGAAGGTTTTGGAGAAAAGCTAAGTGCTGGTTTCAGCCAGGGCTTTTTGGGGTTCTGCGTGCGTGTTTTGCACAGAAAGCTCTCAAAAGGACTTTAAGCTCTGAGGAAAGCCAGGCTGTCATTCTTGAGTCATCGAGTAATGGCTCTGTAAAACCCTTGTACCTGGTGATAACGCTCAGTGAAGGAGAACGGTATTAGTGGTAGAGCTGGGTATTAAGTGTGCTGATAGAGTTGCTAAAACTGTTAGAAAAAGTGAAGAAACCCAGAAATGGTGGACAGAGAGACACAGTATTTGATGGACCAATTTGAGAAAGTAACAAATTAATCGAGTGAATTCAGTACATGAGTTAATAAGAAACAGTGAGGAAAATATGGTCAGGCCCAGCAGGGTGCGGTGGCTCACACCTGTAATCCCAGCACTTAGGGAAGCCAAGGGGAAGGATCTCCTGAGGCCAGGAGTCTGAGGCTACCCTGGGCAAGGCAACATAGCAGGACCCCATCTCTACAAAATGTATGTATCTAGATAGAGAGATACCAAGCCTAAAAGAAAGGATTTCATAATTCAACAACTTTCGTCACTCAGTAAAATCAGTCATTAGTATTAGGCAGTTTCTCTCCCGATGACACTCAGGGCAGAGGTCTGGCACACGTGCCAAGTTGGCATGCAGCCAGCAGCCAGCTGCTGGGCCCCAAAGCTGTCACTTAGGAAACTTCCTTTGTTTCCTTTCACTGGGATTTGAGCCCTCATTTAGTTTCTCTCTTGTTGTTTCCTCATTTCTCACAGGCAGGAACCTGGAGGGGTCACTGTCAGAGTCAGAGCGTCCTCCCCGCGGGGTGAGCGGTCCCCGGTCCCCATGTGGTAGCGTACATGTCCCTGGAGCGGCCCTGGGCTGCCCACGTGGTGCTGGCCTCGTGACGTGTGCCGTGAAGTGAGGAGTGTGGGTTCGTGCCTTGGGCCCTGTCCCTCCGATCGGCCGGCCCGTGGGTAGTGGGGGCGCCTTGTTTTCCTGGGTTTTGAGCCGCAGTGGGCCTGCGTGTTTGTCGTGCCTTCATTTCTCCCCTTCTTCCACGCCAGTACCTCTCAGCACCTGCCTGCTTTTTCCTTCTGACCTCCAGTCTGTGGTAGGTCTCTCTCCTTTCTCTAACGTCAGCCCTGAGGGTCTTCACAGGAAACGGACCGCCTTCCGGAAGCGGCGCGCCCCATTCTGCAGACGCCGTGCAGTTCCTTTCCTGGGCTGGTCGTACTTTCTTACTCCGTGCACACCTGAGGGCAGGGCTGCCCTTGTCCACAGGAAGCATTTGTTTAAGCAGCAGGAACACACTCTGGTGACAGTTTGACACTATAAATAGACGAGCATTTGACACTCACATGCGTGTCTATTTTATTTTAACACACTTGTCTGCACCGACCCAGACAATCGTCTGCGGAACCTGCTGGCCAGAGGGGAGCCGTGGTGCGAGGAGAGGCTGCTCTGGGGGAAAATGAAGACACAGTTTTCCCACTTGGCTAAATTTATACGAGGAAAACATCTTTCACGAATAGGAGTAGGATCCAAATGATGCTTTTTCTCTATCTCCAATTGCTGGTTTAAATTCCTTTTCTCTGGGATTCTTAAAACGTTTATGGGCAGAGCACACTGTCCCCATCCGATTAGGTATTTCATATAAGCAGAGGTGTTTCTAAATCTCAAAATATGACTCAATCTCAAAGATTTGCTTTGGGGAGGGGACACCCCTATCTTGTGCTTCTCCTTAGCAGCACAAAAGCGTCTTCAGGATCCTCTCCGCAGGGAGCTGGCGGGCTGGGTGGGGCCAAGGCTGCCTGCCTTTTGGGATGAATGAGGTGCCAGGACCGTGAAGCCCAGAGCAGCTGCTCAGCACTTGGGTAGCAAACCTGTGTCACTCTGGCGTTCAACTGTTTGTGAGAAATCCCCAAATTCTCAATTTTAAAAACAAAATAGGCTGGCCACGGTGGCTCACGCTTGTAATCCTAGCACTCTGGGAGACTGAGGCGGGAGGATCATTTGAGCTCAGGAGTTCGAGACCAGCCTGAGCAAGAGTGAGACCCCCATCTCTACTAAAAATAGAAAGAAATTAGCCAAACAACTAAAATAGAAAAAATTAGCCAGGCATGGTGGTGCATGCCTGTAGTCCCAGCGACTCGGGAGGCTGAGGCAGGAGGATTGCTTGAGCCCAAGAGTTTGAGGTTGCTGTGAGCTAGGCTGACGCCATGGCACTCTAGCCCAGACAACACAGTGAAACTGTGTCTCAAAAAAAACAAAAACAAAAACAAATCTCAGCTTGCTTCGTGTAAATAGTGTGTGCCAAACAGGATACATAGGAGAAAGAGTTGGGTGTAAGATTCCACTTTGGTTTTCTGTTGTCTTCTCATTAAGCCAATAAGTAGGACTAAAACACAGAGACACAAGAAGTGTGATATGTCACAGCTGGGGAAGATTATTTTAAGGACAGTGATTCCGAGTGTAGGAATTAGAGTCTTCAGAAAATGATCTTAATTGGTCACTGCTTTATGAAGGATGTGTACTGCTAAGCTTAACTTGATTTTTGCCAAAGAAAACACATTTTCTTCATGTTATGTAAAAAAACTTATTTTGTAATAATTCTGTTTGTGGGATTCACTAATGATTAACCACTGGAGCAAAGCCTTTGTCATGAGGTTTTCCTGGGTGTTTGAAGAGAGAAGGACGTGAGGTCTCTGTGGAATGGGAAGCGATGGCACTGACCCCATTTAAGAACTCCTTATTCTGTAGTAAGACAAAGTGTGGCACAGGTTTGCATGTTCTTGTTATTATCTTGGTGATAAACATGCTGGAAAACAGGATTGTAATTGTTATTAGTCTGGTGCAAAAGTAGTTCTGGTTTTGGACCTGAATTTATAACTAGGTTTGATCACATCGTTCTAATCAAAATGGGAACCATCAACACATTACAATCAATACACCTTTGCCAATGAGAAATAAGTTTGTTTATTCCTGTAGTATAAAAATCTGTGCTTTGGGATTTGAAGAACTCTTGGATGGCATTTTCTGCATCCTGCTGGTTGTGGAAGCGTTTTACCTGCAGAAAATCATCAGGATGCTTGAAGAAGTGGTAGCTGGTTGGTGAGAGGTCAGGTGAATGTGGCGAATGAGGCAAAACGTCACAACCCAGTTCGTTCGACTTTTGAAGCGTTGGTTGTGCGATGTGCGGTCAGGTGTTGCCAGGGAGAAGAATTGTGCCCTTTCTAAAGCTGACCGATGCTGGCTGCAGGTGGTGCAGTTTGTGATGCATTTCATTGATTTGCTGAGCAGACTTCTCAGATGTAATGGTTTCACTGGAATTCGGAAAGCTGCAATGGATCAGACCAGCAGCAGGCCACCAAACAGTCATCGTGACCTTTTTGTGGCGCAAGTTTGGCTTTGGGAAGTGCTCTGGAGCTGCTTCTCGGTCCAACCACTGAGCTGGTCGTTGCTGGTTGTTGTATGAAATCCACTTTTTGTCGCACATC
>CAUYPO010015054.1:0-39245 GCA_963574435.1 Cheirogaleus major | reverse complement strand
TTGTTTGATTTTTCCTTGCTGATTTTCCTGAGTTCTAAATAGATTCTAGTTATCAGCCCTTTGTCGGATATGTAGCTTGCAAAAATTTTCTCCCATTCTGTGGGTTGTCTGTTTGCTCTCTTGACAGTTTCTTTGGCTGTGCAGAAGCTTTTTAATTTGATCAGGTCCCATTTATTTATTTTTGTTGCTGCTGTGATTGCCTTTGGGATGACTGTGTTTTAATGGTACTCTTTTTGGGGGAAAATATGTTACTATTTTGAGAATAAATATAAATTATATACATATATGTTTTTATTCCATAGTGTCAATCCAGGAGTTAGACATTTAAAATTAATTGACTTGGGGCTTGCTTTTCTAGGTGCCAATTTTATACCAGAATCAGTGACCAAAATTAATTATATTTTCTTTTTAAGGATTTTTATACTACCATCAGGACTCCCATTATAGACTCATCTCTGTTAATACAGGATGTCGCAAAAGTCACCATATATAGGGAAAATGGGAAATTGTAGCTCTCTCTCTTTTGAGGGCAGATCCCTGCTTAAACCATTCTTGGTTTCCCCTTGAGCACCAGGCATGCAAGTAGTTAGGACTGGGGTTGTTGATTTGGAAAACATCAACATATAAATGATAAAGTCAGAAGATTAGGTCAAGACTCCCAGGGAGGACTGCCTTGAGGGAGAAGAGAAGAGGACCAGCTTGGGCATTGGAAGGGATGAACAAAGGATAGAGGTCCTACAGAGCGTGCATGATTGGGCTGTGCCAGAAGTATCTTGTTATTAGCCCTTGAGTCTAATCAGTCACATGGTGGGGTGCGGTCAGTCATTTGACAGTCTTTGGGTGGAATTGCCCAGCTCTGGAGCTGGGAAGGTTTTGTTTTGTAAATGAAATACAGGATTTATCTCACCCAAACCTGGGTCATACACAATATATTTGGGAAAGGTAGTAGTGAAGGAAATTATAATAATGGGAAAGGTCATTCCTGGTATTTTGTTAGGACATTTTATATTTCATTCCCAGCTATAATTTGTACCTCCTCTCCTTTTTTTTTTTTTTAACAGACTTGTAAAGAAACCAAGGATGTTAGTGCTCTGACAAAAGCAGCTGATTTTGTGAAAGCGTTTATTCTTGGGTTTCAGGTGGAGGTGAGTGATTTCATAACATCTTAAATGGGGACTTGAAAAATATTCAGCATGAACATTTCAGTGGATTGGGCAATTTTTTTTAAATTTGAGTTTTTTAGCTCTAGAGTTTATAAATTTTAGTTTCACAATGCTTTCTACTTCACTCATTCTCAGGTATCTAAATGGAAGAACCTTCACAATGTTCATTTTTATATTATAGGATGCACTTGCCCTCATCAGGTTGGATGATCTCTTCCTAGAGTCTTTTGAAATTACAGATGGTGAGTGTGTGGTGGTCTTTTCCTGTGAAATACTCTTTTTTATACTGCTGACTTTGTATTGTGTTGTGACTCTCAGTTTTCTAATAGCATCACTTGCGCTGTATTATTAGCAACTTTTAAATAATGTATATTTTGTGTCATTTATAGGGAAATTTACATGGTGGTTCAACTTTTTGTGGAAGTGGGTGGTGCCCTGGAAGGGCTTGCCTTCTGAGGTCTTGCTCTTCTCATTTAGTTAAGCCTCTAAAGGGAGACCATCTGTCGAGAGCAATAGGAAGAATTGCTGGTAAAGGAGGAAAAACTAAATTCACCATAGAGAATGTGACACGGACTCGGATAGTTTTGGCTGATGTGTAAGTATCTGCTCTTGATAAAATATTGTCATAATTTATATTTGATCTTGTTAGTTTTTTTAAAAAGTCATAACTGTCATATTTTATGTATAATGTTGCCACTAAATCTCTGTTAGGACAGATGCTCGTCGACTTATGATCCCATAATGAGTTGAAAATATCGTTAAGTTTAAAATGCATTTATTTTACCTACTGAACATCATAGCTGAGGCTAGCCTACCTTAAACATGCTCAGAACACTTACATTAGCCTACAGTTGGCAAAATCATCTAACACAAAGGCTATTTTATGATAAAATATTGAATAGGTCATATAATTTGTTGAATACCGTACTAAAAGTGACAAACAGAATGGTTATTTGTGTACTTGAAGTACAGCAAAGTGAATGCAGATCACTTTTGTACCATGGTAAAGTCAAAAAATTGTAAGTTGAACCATCTTAAGTTGGGGACTGTCTGTATACAGTGCTGCATGAATAGGTTGTCACCTTGTTTGAAAGGAGATTAAGTTGAGAAAATTCCAGAAATTATATTTTTTTCTCATTTAGCAATAAGGAAAATGTTTAGGAACACTGTTACAAGAAATTATATTATAGATGAAGCTTTAGGGAGTATCTCAGAGTGAGTCTAATAAATCAGAAGGGAGAATAAGCAATTGGTGTTTCAGATGCCATTGTGAGTCTTTTAAAAAATATATGTTTTACATATATATCTATATTTTATATATGTGTATATATACATATGTATGTTAAGGCCTTTTATATATATATATAAAAAGGTGAATATTACACATTGGGTAAAAAACTAGAGAGCATGGGTCACTCTCAGTGGCTCATGCCTGTAATCCTAGCACTTTGGGAGACTGAGGCAGGAGGATTGCTTGAGGCCAGGAGTTTGAGATCATCCTGAGCCACATAGTGAGACCCCATCTCTACAAAAAATAGAAAAATTAGCCAGACATGGTGGCACCCGCCTATAGTCTTAGCTATTGGAGAGGCTGAGGCAGGAGGATTGCTTCAGCCCAGGAGTTTGAGGTTGCAGTGACCTATGATGACACTACTGTGTTTTAGCCCAGGTGACAGTGAGACCCTGTTGCAAGAAAAAAAAACACTAGAGAGCAGTTATGAGTGAATGTAAATAAGATGATATAGTCTTAAAATAAGGGTGCCAGAAGTAAAGCTGGGATTATCTCTCTCTGAGGTTGAAACTGCTTTGTTTCCAAGTTGGGGATCTTACTGGCAGATGGCTCAGAAGATATAATACCATGCAATGAAGGTGGGAAACAAAGCAGTTGACTGAGAGGAGGGCTCTGCCTGAGATTAAATCCAGAAATAATTTCATTTAATATCATCTCATTTTTGCTCTAAACTGAAGGGCTCATCATTATTTAGAATCTATATTTTGCACATTGTGTATACTTTAAGGGCAGTTGTAATATTATGTTGATGGCCCTCTTTACCCGAAACTGTGGTATTATAATTTTTTATTTTATGGATTGACCACTAGAGTCAGAAATATGGAGCCATGTGAAAAGCTTTTTGGAACTGGAAATTTTTAAAATGTGGAAATGTACACCACATTTTAAAATACTATATATATATAGATGTTCCCCAACTTATAATGGTGCTGTGTTTCGATAAAACCATCATAAATTGAAGATATCATAAGTCAAAAGTGTGTTTTTGATTTAGGATATTTCAGCATATGATGGAGGCAGCCTGGAGGCAGGCTGTCTGGAGGCAGCCTCAATGTAAGTTGAGGAGCGTACTGAAAGTGTGTCACTTTTGGGCCATTCTGAAGTTGAAAAATCTTAAGTAGAATCATTGTAAGTCAGGGACTGGCTGAATAGCCCTAAAAGCTTTTGTGAATTTAGAAATCCAAAACTGTGAAATGATTTGCTAATGAAATTAGAGTTAATATGCCATTATATTTATAATTTGTAAATTTATTAGTATATTTATAAGTGTTAACTTATAAGTTGAACCAATTTTTAACAGCTTTATTGTGGCACAATTTACATACAATAAAATTTGCCTGTTTTTAGTATCTAGTTTAATGAATTTTTGGCAAATGTTATATAGTCCTGTAGTTCTACCACACTTACACAGTTCTGTCACCCTGAAAATTCTCTTTGTGGTCAGTACCCTACCCCCACTGTGTTCCCAGGCAACCACTGCTCCACTATCTGTCACTCTCTAGTTTATCTTTCCCAGATATTCATTTAAATGGAAATGCATAGTATATAGGTTTTGGTGTATGACTGCTTTTAAATAGTATGTTATTTTGAGTTTCTCCACTTTGTTGGGTATATCAGTAGTTCGTATTTATTGCCGAATGAGCAATGCATGGGTTAGGGGTGCTGACCCCCCATACAGTCGAAAATCTACATATAACTTGACTCCCCTAAAACTTAACTACTCCTACTGGTGACCGGAATCCTTACTGATAACATAAAGAGTTGATTAACATATATTTTGTATGTTATATGTATTATATACTGTATTCTTAAAGTAAGCTCTAGCTTTCTCTAGAAAAGAAAATGTTATTAAGAAAATAGTAGGCCGGGTGTGGTGGCTCACGCCTGTTATCCTAGCACTCTGGGAGGCCGAGGCAGGTGGATCGCTTAAATTCAGGAGTTCGAAACCAGCCTGAGCAAGAGCGAGACTCCATCTCTACTAAAAAAATAGAAAGAAATTAATTGGCCAACTAAAAATATGTAGAAAAAATTAGCCAGACATGGTGGCGCATGCCTGTAGTCCCAGCTACTCAGGAGGCTGAGGCAGGAGGATTGCTTGAGCCCAGGAGTTTGAGGTTGCTGTGAGCTAGGCTGACGCCACAGCAGTCGAGCCTAGGCAACAGAGTGAGACTCTGTCTCAAAAAAAAAAAAAAAAAGAAAATAGTAAGGAGAAGAAAATATACTTACTGTTCATTAAAGTGGAAGTGGATCATCATAAAGGTCTTCATCCTCATCATCTTCGTGTTGAGTGCTGGCTGAGGTGGAAGAGGAGGTCTTGCCATCTCAGGGGTGGCATAGGCAGAAGAGGAAGAGGAGGTAGAAGGAGAGGCAGGCACTCACTCTCTGTTTAACTTTACGGAAATACATCGTAATTTTTGTCTGACTTTTGCTTTTCATTTTTCTAAAAATGTTTCTATGTGGTACCAATCCTCTTCCACCGTTTGTTTGGCTTTAATACTTGTGTCATAGAAGGGTCCATGTTGTAAAAGAAGTCAAAAAGCAGTCTTGAATAATCAGAACCCTTCTGGCAGATTGTCTAGTGTTAATTTGTTATCTGGCTCAGCTTTTACATCTTCTTCCTCATCATCTGGCAATGGTTCGGAAGCACTCATCTCCTCGAGTCTTCTGTTAATTCTTCTGCCGTGATGTCTGTTAGCTTTTTTGAATTTCTCCAAGATCCGTATCTTGAAACTCTTCACCCCCCACCTTTTTTGCCATATCCACAATCTCTTTCATGATTTCCTGGATTGGCTTTGTTGTAAAATCCTGTGAAGTCATAGGCAACATCTGGACATAGTTGTCTCCAGTGGGAATTAATTATTTTAGTCTTGATGGCTTTCACGGCTTTTTCTATAACAGTCTTGGCATCTTTAGTCGTGTAATCCTTCCAGACTTTCATGATGTTCTCTGTATTGGGATTCTTTTCCGTAGCATTGATGATCCTTTCCATAGAGTACTGTGTGTAATGAGCCTTAAAGATCCTTATGACTCCCTGATCTAGGGGCTGAATTAGAGACATTGTATTTGGGAGCAAATAAATTACTTTGGCATCTTCGGTGTTGAACTCATGGGATTCTGGGTGGCCAGGAGCATTGTCTAATATCAAAAGAACTTTAAAAGTCAGTCCTACCTGCGGGGTACTTCCTGATTTCAGAGACAAAGCCTAGATGGAACCAGTTCAGAAAAAGGGTTCTCATTGTCCAGGCCTTCTTGTTTTACAACCAAAAGACTGGCAGCTGGTGTTTGTCTTTGCCCTTCAGGACTTGGTGGTTGTTAGCAGCTTTGTAGGTAAAGGCAGTCCTGATCATAAACCTGATTGCATTTGCACAAAACAATAGAGTTATCCTGTCCCTTCCTGCCTTACATCCTGGTGCTTACTCCTCTTCCTTATTAATAAATGTCCTTCTGGCACTTTTTCCCGGAACACAGTGCTTTCATCTGCATTAAAAAACTGTTGAGGCAAATATTCCTTCTCCTCAGTGATTTCTTTTCCTTCTTTCTTTTTTTTCCCCCGTGACATGGTCTCGAGGGTCTCAGTCTCACTCAGGCTGGAGTGCAATGCTGTCACCATAGCTCACTGCAGCCTCAAACTGCTGGGCTCAAGTGATCCTACTGCTTCAGCCTCCCAAGTAGCTAGGACTACAGGTGCATGCCACTATGTCCAGATTATTTTTCTTATTTTCTGTAGAGATGGGGTCTCCCTGTGTTGCCCAGGCTGGTCTCAAACTCCTAGCCTCAAGCAGCCCTCCCACCTCAATCTCCCAGAGTGCTGGGATTATAGGCATGAGCCATCACACCCGCCCTATAAATGTTATTTTTGATGACTTGCTAATAACCTGGCAAAGTACACTATAATGTAATAAGCAAGATATAAAACTAAAAACAATCTGTCCCAGATATATTCAGTATAGCAGATGGGAAGTAATGTTGCCTATGTGTCTTGAAACCTACATTCTTTTCCCAACTATTACCCTATTACTTTGGTTCTTTTAGTAGCAACTCTACTCCCACTTTATCTATTCTTGTTGTCTTTATTTCCTCATCTTCCATGCTCTGTTTTAAATAATTTTATTTTTATCAAAGTGAGACATACACATAGTTAAGAAAACAAAAGTTTCTCCTATCTGCCTCCATTTCACCCTCTTTAGAGGAACCAATTTCAACTCTTTTAGCTAATTTTAAAAAATTATTTATGTCTCTATTTCTAGATATTTTGCTTATATACAGATTCCTAATTTATTTTTGAGATTCACTATTGACTTTCTACCCTGAAAGATGAAGATTGAGCATTTTTTCACCCCCTCTCTTGCGTCTACCACATACACTCAGCTTTTCTAACACTCCAGCTTACCGATTCCTCTGTGTCTTCCCCATAGTCACCTGTGCTCTTGGTAGATCAGTGTTCAGGAATTCAATATTGCCTGCAAACAAAAATCAGTGCTCAGTATGTTTATAGTTGAGCCAAGTGAAATACTATGATTACTTTATCTTTCCTTGGCAATATTGTTTTCATTTAAGGAAGATTTTGGGGGGTTTTTTGTTTGTTGGTTGGTTGGTTTTTTAATTTAAAGAGGTTTATTCTGTTCCAAATATGTGTGACTGGCCTGGAGCACATGGCCTCAAGAGGTCCTGAGAAAATGTGCTCCTTGTGGAAGTAATTCTTCCGTGTCTGTCTGTGTGCTTTTTTAATTTTCAGTGTACTAATTTAGTACAAGTCTATTCATTGTCTTTATGTCCTCTTGGTGTATTCAGATGCATCAGACATTTTAGAAATCTCTCCTAGAGGATTCTCTTCCAAAAGTACCCCTGCCCTCTCTGCATTCATCCTTGGTGCACTGTAGCCATACTGGGTTCACCTTTCTCACCTTAGCTCATTTGCTATTAGAATCCTATGGTTCTTGGAGTCTCTTCCTGGAGTTCTGCTTCTCAGTGTTCCCACTGCCGAATTATGCATCAGTTGTAGTTGGGTCTGCAAAGTCAGTTCCTGCCCATCTATCTGCTTTTCACCTTTCTGGATTTTGTTACAGTTACCATCCTCTTATTCCTTTTGAGCTTATGTCTTTACTGTTATTTTAGTGAAGTTTGGGGAATGAGCATATCTAAATGTGTGTTTTCAATGCATCTGCAGGTATCTGGAGGAAAAGCATTGCAGAAGGAAGAAAAAGTAGAGCTCCTGAGTTGAGAGCATGTGTGGCAAAGAGTGAGGGGGCCTGACTGGCTTGGCGAGATATGCAAGGGGCAGCGTGGTAGATGAGGTCAGAAATAAGAGGGCCTTGAGGTCACTGTAAGGACTTTGGCTTTTACTCCAAGAGCATGGGAAGTCACTGGACAATTGTGAGTAGAGTTGGGGAGGCAGGATGTGAAGGGGCAGTGCAAGTGGATAGGTCAATAGTTGGGGGGTTTAGGCGGGGTCAAAAAATTATTGATGTTGGTAGATTAGGTGGTATAAATTGGAATTACAGAAGGTGGTAAAGGGAGAGTTGGATGTTTGAAACTGAAATTGTGGAGGAGTTGCAGTTTTTAGTAATGACCAAGTCCAGGGTGTAACCATGGCAGTGAGAGGCTGGAGTAGGGTGGAAAACAAGATCCAATATTGGTATAAAAGATGTCAAGGACCAAGGGCATTAGAATTACCACCTTCATGGACATTGAAAATACCAGGAACGGTGAGAGAAAGCAAGCTAGGAGCTAAAGTCTTCGAGGATGATCCTCAGGGGTTCCGAGGACCAGATGGGGTGGTAGGTGATGTGGGCTAAGCACAGATTCGGAGCTGAAGGTGTTTTAGGGAGGAAGGAGGGAGCGCGTGGTCTGGATGTGGCATAAAGAGCTAGAAAGCACCTGCCCCTCGTCCAGGCCCAGTGGTATGTAGTGTGTGAAGGAATAACTGGCCACTTTTTGAGAGCTGGGTTTTAGTTAAAACAAGAAGGTGAAGGGAATGTTCATGGAAGTTAAAGATATGGAGAATTTAACTGATAGCTATTGTAGAGGGCACAGTGAAAACACTTTGGAAGATGGACTCAAATAGTCAAAATTCTGTATTATCAAACTTATTTGAGTAATTCAGTAAGGAAAGCCCATTAAATGTCTGAATGATCCTCAGAGTACTTAAATTCAGATAATCTTTAGAAAGCTGTGCAGTTGAAACCCAAATATGTTGTAATTGAGTACGGTATTACTTGCATTTCTAAGTATTCAATAATCAACTTTGCCAGTGTATAACCTTGGGCAGCTTTTTAAATTTCTTGTAAACTTCTCTCCTCGTCTGTAAAATGGAAGTAGCATCTACCTAATAAAAAGGTCATGTGAAGATTAAATGAGAACATGTATATAAAGCCCCTAGCGCAGAGAAAGCACTCACTGGATGGTAGCCTTTATTAACCAAGAATCTTAAAGAACTTTTTAGTTTTGTTTTTTATTTTTTATCTTTTCTAATAATTTCTCATTGGGATATAATTCATTATATCATAAAATTCACCCTTCTTAAAGGTGGTTTTTGGTATATTTACAGAGTTGTCCAACCATTACTGCCACCTTCATTTAGGAATCTGGATCCATCATTTTCCAGTTTTTGGCTTATAACACTTCAGTAAGGAAATGCTTTTTGTTACTAACTTGTCTCATTTTATCTCTTTCAGGAAAGTTCACATCCTTGGCTCTTTCCAAAACATCAAGATGGCAAGAACTGCCATTTGCAACCTCATCCTGGGTAATAATTGCAGTTTATTTCTTTGGTGTTTTCTCTGGAAAGAATAGGGAATTAATTTAGGAATGCAAACCACATTTGCAAAGCAGTTTAGGGTAATGTTAAAGTTGGCAAGTAGAAACCCTTGGGCAAATGTGGACCTAGAGAAAAAAGTAAAAATATTTTTGCTTAGATTACATCTGTCTGCTAGAGAAGAGAGAGTGTTTGTTGGGTAATATTGCTTAGATCTTCTCTGCTTTCCTGATAAGGTACACAGCAGAGCCATTCCAGACTAGCCGCAAACATCACATTTTAGGTTCAACAAAAAAGGAGGTGCTGAATAGCTTCATCAATTTAATTGATCTATTTAATCCCATTTGCATGATCCTGCAGCAAAGCCAGTAGTACTTTATGGTAAGAGTTATAGAATCCTGAAAGCTTGCTCAGAAAATACTGGGGATTCTACTTTGGTGCCCAGGTCTGGCTGACTAGCTTCTTTTTGAAGTATTTTGACAACTCAGTGCCTTTGGCTCTTAGAAATTTAAAATGTCTTTTGGAGAATATTTGGGTATGATTTTCTTAAAAGCTTTTTTGGTTTAAGGTAGATCCAATAAAAAAATGTCCCTGTTCTTTTTCGGGTTGTAGACCCTTTTCCATGTACAGTTGGTCCTTTGTGTCTACAGGTTCCACATCTGCAGATTCAACCAACTATAAATCAAAAACATTTTAAAAACACACAAAAAATACTGCAAATAAAAAAATACTGTATAACAACTATTTACATAGCCTTTATATTGTATTAGGTATTATAAGTAATCTAGAGATGATTTAAAGTATATGGGAAAATATATGTAGGTTATATGCAAATACACTATTTTATAATAAGGGACTTAAACATCTGAGAATTTTGCTGTCTGCAGGGGTTTTGGAACCAATCTGCCACAGATGTGAAGGGATGACTATAGTTTCTGTCTGTGAGTATATTTGTATACATATATTATACATATATAACTACCTTTTTTTTCCTTTGCAGGAAATCCTCCATCAAAGGTTTATGGCAATATTCGGGCTGTGGCTAGCAGATCAGCAGACCGATTCTGATTTCAAATCAGAGACTTTTTTGTCTTTGGACTCAAGGAAAAAGACTTTTTACACTCTACAACCGGTCACAAGAAACCATGTGAAGAATTTCAGTCACTTTATTAAGCCTTGGTCACTTCTTCCATTCTCTGCCAGAGCATAAACAGAAAGGAAAGGTTTAGTAGTATTCACACTCAACATCTTTTAGAGTATTTAAATATCAAAATCTAATATCATCATTATATTAACACGTTAGGTATAATGTGTAATTTTCTTTCATTTTAAATAGTATGTAGCAGATCTACGTAGTTTGTAATCCTCTCATTTGGAGGAAAACTTCTTGCTGAAACAGTTCTGTGTGAATTTATAAGTTTTTATTTATAAATTTATAAAATGTTATAAATTTTATAAATTTATAAACATTTCTTCTTTATAAATTGTAATTAAAAGGATCATCTCAGAAAACCTCTCTATGAAACTTGTCCCTTTTTAAATACTGTGTGGTGTGTGAGCATTTTAGTATGAGGTCATAAATAGCAGTTTTAGCTGTACTGTATGAATTAATAAGGGCTCATCTTTATACCTGTTTTGCAGTTTTTAAAATTAAAGACCTACATCACATGGTTGATATAAGGAGTTTTATTTTTCAAATAAGCATTTAGTGAAAGTAGTCAGACCTTGCCAATATTGGGTATACAGATGCTTCTCAACTTACATTTATGTCTGACTAAACCCACTGTAAGTTGAAATATCATAAGTCAAAAATGTATTTAATGCACCTAACCTACTGAACCTTAAACATGCTCAAAACACTTAACCTGCAGTTGAGCAAAATCATCTAACATAAAGCCAATATAGTGTTGAATATCTCATATAATTTATTGAATACTATACTGAAAGTGAAAAACAGTGGTTGTGTGGGTACTCAAAGTACAGCTTCTACTGAATGCTTAACACTTTCATGCCATTGTAAAGTTGAAAAATCATAAGAACCATCATGTCTGTATTTCTTCTATAGTAAAGATGAAATGGTAAAAGAATGTCCCCCCCCAATAAAAATTGTACAAAAGATTTTTAACTAGGGTCTGCCTATTTAAATATTATCTGATTATTTTATGCATTTTAAATGGAACTTTATTAAACATGATTTTGATACTATAATCTCTTGTACATCTTTAAAACTCTTGATGAAAACTTTTAAAGAGAGTATGAGAAAGTTCATGTAAACTAAAAAAGTACTCTTAAGCTGCTGTTTCTTTTTATCAGTTACATGTGCCACTGTTCCCAGCTAGTTTGTACATCGCGTGGAATTGGATATACTTACATACTAACAACAAATTCAACTGAAAATTGCTGAAAGTGCCCTACGCCAAATAATTTTTTATCCTATTGCAACACAAGAGCATGGAGAAAGTATGTGTATGGTGTTATGAGATCCCTTTCCTCACACCTTGAGACTTGATTCTGGAATCTGTACAGTCTTCCAGATGTACTAGCCCACCCTCACCCTTTGCCTAAGAAGTACATTCAAAATTACGACTACTTAGTATGTACTTTTCTGGGGAATGTCCACAGCTTTCATCAGGTTTTCAAAACACTTGGCTGAAAGGAACTGTTGCTTGGGAACCATAAATGTTCTGGGTTGATTTTTAAGCAACTGAGGCAGAAATTAAGAGCATAATTTTGATTGGGAAAGTACAATTTCTCTGTATTAAAAAAAGTAACATTTTTGTATTATTTGAATGAACTTCATTTTGAAGATGTCTTACGTACCTAAAACTATACGAGATAGCAAATGTATTTCCCGGGCAGCTGTTAAAATTTGGGATGCTGAACTTTGGTTGAAGGAGTTACTTTGGGCCCATCCTTAGTCAAGTGTTTATATTTCCCCTTCCCCCTTAGAGAGTAGTACTAATTGTGATTTGAAAGGAAGAGAAAATGTTAGAGGGAACCCAACTAATTCTTGAGATTAGGAAAGGATCAAGAGCGAATAGAGGTAATAAATTTGACTACATTGCACTGGTAGTTGATCTTAACCACCCAGATCAAATGTTAATAACTTCATTAAACCTGTCTTGTGACCAAGACACAATCTAATATTTCAAACCTTATCTGTGTTTCTGTGGCACTTGTTATGCTAAATTGCAATTATTATATCTGCCTGCCACTTTAAGGCCTCTTAGGATCTTTGGATACTCAGTATCTAGTACATTCCTGACATATAACAGTTCACTTACCTATTTGTTGGTACATTGCCTGCATTGCCTGGGGGATGAACCTAAGAGAAGAGTATTTTCTTAGGTATTTGTGGCTGAGAAGGGAGATCATAGGATTTCCTCTTGGTCACTCCAAAAGATTTGGGCTCTAATTCTCGTGCCACCTAGAACTAGGATGGTAGGGAAGAAAGCTTGTGCTTATTGAGCATGTGGGAAAGAGACCAATTTTCCTGATCCTAGAGCCATGTTAACCATGTTTAGATTGGGACAGCATGCTTAGATTGCTGAAAGCATATGGTGACATGTACCCAGCCATTCTACAACTTGCAAAATACTTGTATTGTGCAAATACAAATTACTCCTTTGGTCAAAGAAAACAGTAAGTTTTCAGGAGGCTTGAGAGAGCAAGGACTTACCTATTTGATCTTGTTAGCTCATAGATTTTAATACCCAAGGGAAGTGAAAGGTTGAAATGGCAACAGACTTTAACTTAAATTTTAGCTACTGCAATGAGAGCATTTTAAATGTGTGGGAGTTTTTGAAGAGTAAGGATTAACGTTTCAAGGTGTGATCTTCAACAGCATTTACTTTGTGGGTAAGTCCTGGAAACCATCTAGAAAGACTGATTTTAAAAAGAAGTAAAATATATATAAAATTTACCACTTTTTATGTGCACATACAGTTCAGTGACATTAAGTTCATTCACATATTGTACAATTATCATCCATCTTCAGAACTTAACCTTGAGCAACTGAAGCTCTGTACCTAATAAATTTTCTCCATTTCCCTCTTCCCCATCCCCTGTACTCTAGGAATCTAAGTGGAATCACACACTTGTTCCTTTGTGACAGGCGTATTTCACTTAGCATGTCTTTAGGGTTCATCCATGTTTATATAGTGTCAAAATTACCTTGCTGTTAGAACCAAATAGTATTTTCCACATTTTGCTTATGCATTCATCTGCAGATGATACCTGGGTTCGCTGCCATGAACAGATGTACAAAGACCTATTCGGACTCCCTCATTTCACTTCTTTTGGTTATATACCCAGAAGTGGAATTCCTGGATCATACTTTTTCCACAGGGGCTGCACCATTTTACATTCCCACCAGCAATGCACAGGAGTTCCAATCTCTCTACAACACTTTAGCCCATCCTAATGGATGTGGTGTTTCACTGTGGCTTTCATTTACATTTCCCTAATGACTAATGATGTTGAACATCTTTTCATGTACTTATTGGCCATTTGTATATCTTTTTTGCAGTAATGGCTATTCAAGTCCTCTCTACCCAGATTTTAATCGGGATTTGTTGTTGAGTTGTAGGAGTTCTTTAAATATTCTGGACATCAGTCTCTTATCAGATGATTTGCAACTGTTTTCTCCCATTCTGAGCTGCCATTTCCCTCTGTGGATAGCCATCTTGTCTACTCTCAAAACTGTTACAAGTAGGTAAAGAAAGGGAGCTCTGGAGCTTATCCATCTACTTGCTTACGCTTAACAAACCTATACTCCTAGGACACTCTAAGGAGTCACAGAACCCAGTGTATAATATCCTGTGACTAGTGCATACCTGACAATATGGGTATTCTGGGTACAAAACATCCCCAACAACCTGCAACTCATCTGGGCCAGGTATGTCATGAGTATGTCAAGTGCCTATTACAGTGCTGGACATGAAGTAGGGACTGTAGAGTTGTTGAATAAATCACAGGTGAATGAGTCTCAAAAAATGCCAATTTTTACATTTTATGCAGTGACAAAGTACTGAATAGCATTTATTATAAAATCACAACCTGCATAAGTGAGTTCATTTATTAAATACTGAGTAAGCACTAACAGCTAGGAAATACTCTGGACTAGGGCTATCAGTGGACAACAGATAAACCACTACATTTGTGGTGCATTAATTTCATTCAGCCAGGGAAGACAAAATAAGTAAATTGTGTCAATAAAGGAAAAAAATAGGGGTAAAGAGACCTAGGTGAATCTGCATTTTTAAATAGGGTGGCCAGGAGAGTTCCTTTTGAGCTAAGGCATAACTAAACAGAGAATTGAAGGCATTAGCTATGGTATTTGGAGGTGGGGAGGAGCAGGAGGAGCAGAGAGGGACAGATAGTGGGAAGGCCTAACATGGGAGCAGCCAGACTCCAGGTGCCACAAGGAGGCTAAGAAGGCTGGAGCAGAGAGAGGGTCAAGTAGTAAGGGATGAGATCAGGAAGATCTCAGCTAACTGGGGGCAGGGGAGAGAGTCCTACAGGGCTTTGTTTTTGTAATGACTTGTTTTTTTACCCAGTAATGAAGCAAATTTATTTTACCCATGACTTAAAGTGAAGGATCAAATATCACTTTATCAGAGTTTATAAAAAACCAAAAAGAATGAATAAAAACTATCATATGGCTGTGGAAGCCCATTAAAGACAACTGAATACATGCAAGCAAGTTTCAAATATTTTATTTTCTTATTCATACAGTATGAAGTTTTCTAAAGATCCCACAACATGACGTATCATGCAGAAGAAAAACTAAACATTCAACATAAACCACCCCCTCCCCTACCCACCCCCACACACAAACTAAAAAAAAAAAAAAAAAAAAAAAGGAAAAAAGAAAAAAACCCTCATTCCCCAGGAAGGAAATAATGTTTGCACTATTTTTCTGTAACGCCAGCCAAGATATGCACAAGCAAGAGAAATAGAAAGCATTTGCTAAAATATTTGTAACAAATACTTATGTACAAAAAATTCACAAAAGACTAGTTCCCCCTTGAAGCAGAGCACATGGCAGTTGACACTGGAACAGATCAAACCACTGGCTGGGATTATAAGCCACGTACTGATCCAGAGGAAGAAAGTTACATGTAGTGGAGATTTTCAGTTTGAACATTAACATTTCCAAAGTTTGGCAACATTATCTTTTAAAATTATGCAAATTATGTAAACAAGAGGTACATTTTAAATTGATCTACATGCAAAACTCCATGTCATGCAAGGACACCAAGCACCGGGATTTTTCTCTCACAGACAGAGCCCATGATGTGCAGCACTCAGTTGAAGGAACAGCGATGGCAGGCAGGTGTGCTCATTTAAGATTCATTCACCTTGATTCAACCTGCCCTTTTCCACTCATGATTATAAAACCAGTTTTTATAGAAAAACTATGTAGGGAAAGACTACTGTCATACAAAGCTAACCAAAATGTTTTTCTTCCAGCCAATAGTACCTTTGCAGAAAAAGGAAGGGATAACATCAAGTGGTAGAACATGATACACTACTTTTATATCACACAAATTTATTAAGTTATCATCCATTACCAATTATATGGGCAAATCAAGGAAAAACCATCATGCATTCTCTATGCCTTACAGTAAGGAGAGGTATAAATTTGAATAGAATTTTGCTCTTCTGTGACATATAATTAGCAAGACTTCTCCCACTTAAATCACAAATATATGTGGGTGTTTAGATATATACATGCACATTAAATATCACCGGATTTTTAGATTTGCTGCAAGTCTTTTGAAACACAGAAGGGAAATTCATGGTTCAAACACGAGTTTAATGACAAATTATTTACCCATGTAATGAAACAAATGGATATCCTAAGCAGTTACATGATTACTTCAGGTATTCTTCATTAAGTAATGCATACAATAAATCATGATTGCCTAAGACAGCTTCTGGCCTTTATGTATAAAATCACAACTGTTAACTTACATTTACTCAGGGACATTTAATAAATGCAATGGCTCCTAGTTACAAAGTAACAGAATGAAGCAGCCATAAGCACTGTGCAGTTACCATATGAACACAAGAACTAGCTCTTGGCAGTAGCACTGAACTTATACTTTCTCCTCAAGCAGAGGTGTATGAAAAGCTGCTCAGCAATGAGACATAGTCCCTGGAAATATAATAAGTATAAATAAAGTTACAGACTCCTTTGTTACAAAAATGTAATTAAGGTAAATAATAGGACATTAACAAATGCTTTGTCAATCTCTCAAAGGAGAAAGCACAGGAAAAGGAAAATAGCTGGCCTAACACCCGGCTCAAATTGTACAATCTTCTATCTATATATAAAACTGTGTGAAATAAAAGTAAGGATGTTTTATGTTCTGCTTGGCACTTTTGTACTCTATTGTTTTGTTTCTGAATCAAGTATATTAAATTAAAGCCAACCTACTACATATATAGAAAGCTACATATATCTATATATAAATATTTACATATGTATATATAGATACTTTCTTGTTATAAAAGATGAAGAAAAATAAATTAAAAGGCCAACCCCTTCCCTTTCTCCACCACATTGATATGCTCTTTTCATGTTGCTGTCCTTCAGACTTTAAAGTGCTACACTGAGTTATTGAGAGAGTAAGAGTTCAATAACACTTAGTTGGCTTCATGAGGCTCATGTTGGAAAATGTGGCTTCACAGAGAAAAATACTTCCATTTAAATACACAGAGAGCATTGCTGGACGTCTTGAGCAGATCTTCAGAGATGGAGAAGAAAGCAAAAGTGTTGGGTGGTACTCTTAAGAGTCACACGTCTACCACCATCTTTTTGTGGATATCTAGGCCACCTACGACCTGCAACAGATAGGAACAAATCAAGCTTAACAATACTTCAGAAATTTCCTTTTAGTAGTCTAACTGTCTTATCAAACTACAATTTAAAAAACATATTCCTTTAGCCATTTTCAGAAAGTGGATTTAAAAAAGACAACCTAAGTGACCTCCAGTTAGAGTTTTCATGGTTTCTTTCTCCTAGGATAACAGGTATTTTTTTGTGTTCTAGTACGAGGGTCAGCAATATTACTCTGTTAAGGTACAGACAGTAAATATTTTAGGCTTTGTAGGTCACATATAATTTCTTTTGCATCTTCTTTGTCTTTTCTTTTTTATTTTAAAAAACAATACTTTCGACATGTAAAAACTATTCTTAGCTCGAAGACATAAACAGTCCATGGGCAGGATTTGGCTTGCTCTATAGTTTCTTGACCCTTACTCTAAGTAGTTTAGTATCACAGGATAACCAGAAGCTATTATAAAAATTGTACTAAAAAAATCAAATATGGGATTCACTGTCAGTCTGTTCTAGAAAGTAAGAAAAAATATCAAATGAATAAAAATTTCTACATATTGTTTTTCCATGGAGTCAAATACATGTAAGAGTTATATACATCTCAGACAATACTGACATGGTAATCTAAAAGTATAATCATCTGTATTATTTGGGGGGAACGTTTTATTAAATATAACCTACATAGAGAGAATGTGCAAGTCAAAAATGTCCATGGCTTGATGAATTTTCACAGAGTAAACACAAAGTACTTTAACAATAACAAGTGCCCAAAACCATTACCAGAACTTGTCTTTGGCCCTCTTCCAGACACCAGCCATCTTCCCTCCTCCGCCCAAACACACACAACACACACACACACACACACATCACACACACACACACACACACGGTAGCTACTATCCTTGACTTTTAACACCATGGATTAATTTTGTCTGTTTTTGTATATTTATAAATGGAATTTCTTTTGTGTCTGCTTCTTTCACTTAACATGTTTGTGAGATTAAGCCATGTTGTTGTGTACAGATGTATCTGTTTTATTTTTAAACTTATTTTTTAAAAAACTTTATTTGAAAAATAAAGCATAAAGAGCCAATTAGTTCAACAACTCCTGCTACAAAAAGAGCACTATGCCACACCGCCCTCATTCTCTATTTCCTTTTAGGCAGAGGCAATAACTTAAAATTTTCAGCTTTCAGTATTTACTTCCAAGTCTCCAAATGACATTTCTACAGTGTCTCTTCTTAATTTTGAAGCTTTCGCCATTATCTATTAACTTCCCACTCCAGAAGATGAAGATCTTAGCTTTTACACACACCTATTTCCTATCCCTTATACTTCCCACACTCCACACCATTCCAATGGTTATATATTTATGTTGATTAGATGGAAATTCAGCATTTTACACTGTTATAACTATGTAAAATACTACTTACAGCTGAAAGAATTGTGTACTATGATTACTTTTTCTTTCCTGCATATTTGTTTTGGTGTAGTTAATAACCATCTGATTTTTTCCTTTGCTGGGTGTTCTATGTATTTATCATTAACATTAAGTCAGCCCCAAATTTTTGTTCTAAATATATTCAAAAATATATCATGCGATTCTATCTATTTTATTGTCTTGAAAGTACTCTCTGAGCCAACGGCTGTGCTCTACACTGTCTGCTCTCCAGGCCTGTCATCTCTGGCTCTCCCTTCACCACCATCCTGTAAGGTCTCCTCTCTCAAGCTGGACCCTCTGCTTCCTGGATCCCACATTCTCTTCTTTTTTATTTACACATGTCCTTATTACAGAGGGAGCACATCCCACTGTAGTTGCCAAATAGGAGGCCTTATATACCTGAAAATGTCTTTCTTCTACCATCTAATTGAGTTTGCAGAGAATTTTAGGTTGGGAGTAACTGTCCCTGAGAATTGCAAAGGCAATGCTCCACTGTCTTTTGGTTTCCAACTTTGCCACTGAGAAAGTTGGTGCTATCACCATTCTTGATTCTTTGTATGAAGCCTCTTTCCCATCCCTCCACCTGATCACCCCAGCTCTTTGGAAATTTGCAAAACCACCTCTTTGTTCCCACTGTTTTGAAATTTCATGACAATGTGCCTAGGCCCAGATTATTTTTATATACTTTGCTGGGTATTCAGTAAGTCCTTTCAGTCGGACAGAAAATATATTACTTTTGGTTCTGAGGTAGTCTCTTGATTCAGTTTTGATGATTTCCTTCCCCCCATTTTCTTTCTGGAAACCCTACGATTGGGTGTTACAGCTCTTAAAATGCATATTTACATTTAAATTTCCAAGCGCTCTTTTACATATTATCCAATTTTTGTTTCAAGGATTCAATATACTACCTCCCTAAAGGTAATAATGACAGGTTTTTGTTTTGCTTTTAAAGCTTTCACAGGCTTTGCCTGACCTGTTTGTTCCAATCTTCTTTTTTGGATTTGGTTTTGTCTCTATATTCCATGTTAGAAGTTTTCCTACTAGGTCTGGTGATCCTTGGCTTTGCTTCTGTGGAAAGGGCACTGGAGCCTCTCTGTACATGATGAGGCTGTTGACTGTGAGCTACACTGTGAGTGATCTGCTGGGACCATTTCTTTGGGAGGTAAGATTGCCTAAAGAGGGCTCTTTCCCACCTCTTGCCTAGAAGGTATAAACCCCAGCTGCCAGGGAATCAGGTAGGTCCAGGAAGAAGGCTAGAGGAGTCAACATGCAAATATGCTTATTTTCACTTAATTCCTCAACACACACACACACACCCTATCACTGCCTCATGTTTCCTGGCCTAGAGACTCTACCCAGTATCCCACTAGGGTGCAGAAGAGATAGCTGCCCACCTGAACAGAGTAAGGGAAGAAATCTAGTGTTTCAATTCCTTCTTAAAACACACTTTGACCAATTCTCCTGTTTTTTAGCCTCACCTTCCTCTCCACTTTCAGAGTTATTCATGCCACTAATTTCTGAGCCTTTTTCAGGGATTCTCCATTATAAACCAGGCTGCTTCTCAGATTTCTAAACTGACAGCTTAGAATCGTTCTACTAGGTTAGTGAACCATTCGGCTTTCTAAATTACCACATTGAATGCTGTTTGATGTTCACTTTGTCCTTGTGAGTTCATAACCTTTTCTTTTTAATCCATTTCATTTCATTGGAGTTTTAAAAGGAAGCAAAAATAAATACATGGGTTCAATCCACCAACTTTAATCCTGTCACTATCATTTTTAAGATTTGTATATGCTAAGTACACTAAAAATTTTAAAGCATGTAGATAGTACATAACCCTTTAAAATACCTTTTCCCATCTCTTTTATTGTTATAGCTTTAGAAGTCAGAATAAAAAGAACTTAATGAAGCCAAATATGTTTGATTAATGAAGCTGGTTTTAAACACAAAATAAACATTTTTCTCCATTCATAGACTATGTCCCTCAAAAATACAAGCAAAAGCAACATATTAGTATTACAAATCTTGGGAAACGAACTCAGGCTTAGCTTAGGTCTTCAGTTTCAATAATAGCATCATTTCTATACATAAAGATATATTCTTACTTCCACTGATAAGTGATGCCTTTCTTACATTTTATATTTACTAAATGCAAGCAGTCTTCATTCATCTTCATTCATCTATTATACAACCCCTCCACACCACTCTAGCCAAGAGTTTACCATTTATTCTGTTCCCCCAAGGCTTGGGGTTTCTTCTTTTCTTTCCTTCTTTTGAAAACTGGCTGCTATCTATGATACCACTACCAGCCTGGTCTCATGTCACACTTAACCACATGCTGGTCCACAGGGGTCCTTCAGTGGTCTCTGGCAATGATGAAGGAGGAGAAGCAGAAGGGACAGCAAACACTTGTAGCAGAACCACCTGGAGAGCCTCAAGTTTCAAGTCCACCTAAACTCTTTCAAAAAGACGGCCTATTCTTTACACTAGAGCAACACCCTACCTTTTGAAACAAAATGCAAAGATAGCTTTCCCTTTTGATGAAAGAAGATGCTTAAAGGATAGTATGAACTTCTACTAAAATGGCAAAGTAGCTACACTTCAGTCCTTGCATAACACACAACTATCGAAGTCATCTGTTTTTTTCTCTTGAGATTTAAAAAAAAAAAAAAAAGGAAAGAAAAGAAAGGGAGGGAGGAAAACCTTCCCACAGAAGTATCCAATCACGACTGACTGAAAAAATTTGAAACTTTTAAATTTTTGCCTCTACTCTGGATGCTCCAGTATTGTCTAGTGTTTCTAGCTTGCAGTTAAAAAATCCTTACAACCCATCAAAAAGCTACCATCTTTGCTTTAAAAGCAGAAGGTGAGAACAGATGCTAAATGGTTGTACTCCTGTTTGGAAGCAAAAAGTTGCAGCAAATCCCTGGGACCCCTGAAGAAAGGCAGTCAACTGGGAAGCCAAGTGGTTGCCCCAGTTTCCATTTAGAGTTAGTATTCTAGGGCCCCATCCCTACCTGGGCCCTTGCCCCAGAACCTAAGAAGTACCTATCAATAAACTTGGAAAAGAAGGGGGAGAAAAATCATGACTTACACTGCCTAGCAGGTGAGTTTAGGACAGACAGAAACTCTCCGTTTCTGCTGTCCCTATAAAGCCAAGTTTCTGATATTCCCACCTGAAATCCATGAACATGTATTTCTCACAGAAGTTATTTCCAAACATGTTTATTTTTAAATGAACTTTAAGAATATAACCTAGTTGTAATTTGTGGGTTACCAACAATAAGTTACTAGTACCATTCTTGTGGCATTTGATCAGAGGATTACTAAGAATACCAATTCTTGAGAATAATAATTGTTAATTATTAACATTTACAACAAAGAACACACTTCAAAACTTTGAATATGGGACAATTAGGCAAAATCAAACACATACATTTTTAAGACAAAATACCTGGAAGCAATTCTCTATTAGGTGGTTTTTAAAACATGTTATTAAAATGTAACTAATGAAAAAGAACCAGCTTTTATACTTACAGCACAGAATTCTTCAAAGGATATTCTTCCATCTCCATCCTTATCTGCATTTATTATGGTTTTGTCTACAATTTGCTGTAACTGTGTATCTTTCAGATTGTTCCCCACCATCATCTTCAACACCTGGAAGAGTTCCCCATTGGAAATATAGCCATCTTTATCCATGTCATAGATACGAAAAGCAACTAAAAAAAGAAGAAAAATCAATGGGAATTGTAAGGCAATAATCACAAGCGAATACATGCAATGAGTAAGAGTATGGGCTATAGAGTCAAGACTGCCTGGGACAATTAGTGTAGCATAGGGTAAGTTATTTAATTTTGCTAAGCTTCAGTTTTTGTGCAGATAAAACTAAGGATAATAATAGTTCAACCTCTCAGGTTCTTTAGAACATTTCTTCTCACTTTCATCATAAAATTTCTTAGCCAAGTTACATATGTAGTTTATATGACTGTTTTCAGTAAAAGGAAATTCTGCTTTCCTTCTATCCAACTAAAAGCAACAATGACACATTATTCAAATATGCTAGTTGTAAGTGTCCTGAAAGGATTTTTCCCCAGAATATAAAAAATTTCGGTTATGTCTAAGAGCAACGGTCTGGAATAAAAGACATCTGTAAGAATATTTTAGAAGAATTTTATAATGCAGTATGGAATGGTAGGGATGTAAGACGATAAAGGAAGCCAGTGAAGAAAAATACTTACACCTCAACTTCTGCTCCTTATCTCCTTTGACACTGAACTGAGAGACTCCCTCAATGAATTCTGAAATAAGAGTTAAAAGTGTTTACAAATCAGAACTTTCAATTTTTTACAAAGAAAGATAATATTTACCTTACATACCCACAAAAGGATATTTTCTTGCTGCAAAACAATATATACTAGCAGTGTTTAAAAACGAAAATGCCAAATTTGAAATCTCAACAAATGAGGTTCTATGTATTTTTTTCTTATTTGACGCTGGAGTTCTTTAAGGTCAAATTGAACAAATATATGTCAAGTACTACCAAGTGTAACACTCAAAAACATATTCTTTAAGCTATTTAACTCTTTCATCTTAGAATATGACTATAAAAAGGGACTTTAAAAACACTATAAATTGTTTTGACACAACAAAAATAATTTTGGATTTGTTTCAAAACTCAGAATCACTTAAATATTGTTAGAAGTTTTATGACAAATGATCATTTTTCTTCATTGCCTACTAAGCACTAAATCATCAGTTTTAGATCCCTTCACTTATAATTCAGTTCCCCAAACTAAAATAACATCTGCTGACAATTCCGTGGTAAAATGTTTATTTACTTATAAGTATAGAATCAAATATAAAATTATGTAACATATTAATATTAGCAATAGCACTATTGAGTGTCTTTATAAAATCTAGATTAACTAAATTAATCCTGTTCTATGATAATGTGCACGCATCCTTACTACTACAGTTTATTTTTTACTGCTGACTTAGTATAGGTCTCATTCTATATTTAGTGTATTATACTATAATGCAGCTTCTCATGTTGTATAAATTATCTTAAAGTGAGATGAACTTTCTAAAAACAACGGAAATATTTAATCATATCACACAATTTGAGGTTTCAACATAATCTATTATTATAAGATCACAAAGAGTATAAAGACGGTAAAGAAAAAATAAAATTTTCAAACATTTTTGTGCCTAGAGCTATAAGACGACACACAGGTTAACTTTTTGTGATTAAAAACAAAAACCACAACTACTTTCTTACCTTTGAAGTCTACTTCTCCATTCCCATCTGTGTCGAATATATCTATTACTCGCTGTACTAAAGGATTCTGTTGTAACTCAGGCAGAGACATGAACTCTTCCACACTCAAAGAACCAGAATTGTCCAAATCAAGTTTCTTAAATCTCTTTCCTAACCTTTTAATCTCATCCGCATCAACTAGAAGCAAACAAAAGAAGTAGCAAAATTTTTAAAAATGATTTTATGATACTTTTAGGAAAAAAAAACAGCAGTTATCCAATGGCTTAATTTCCAATTTGATTAAGAGTTATATTTACTGTTGACTAATTTCTAATAGAGAAAATATACCATATTTTTATTTGTTTACCTTTTGTTTTGTTTGCACCTGCCATTACATACTGCCCACTGTACGCTGAGTCCCAAGATATTCTGGGATTGACCATGCTAAGCTGATCACAGAGGTCGCACAAGTTATTCCAGGACTAACAGTGCTAAGCTGATCATGGAGGTCCTACTAGACAAGCTACATTAACCCCTGTTCTGTACACCAAAGCACTTTTATTTTCATTTTTCTTTTTAAATTTTAATTGACTTTATTTCTAAAGTAAATGGCTCAAAACCAAAGGGTATTCAACATTCAAAATTTCCTTCCCATCCCACCCTAAGACATCCAGCTCCCTTCCGTGGAGGCAATGCTGCCAGTTTCTTGAATATTCTTCCTGAGATACTCTTTGCAAGTATGAGCAAATAAAACACAGCTTTTATTTCTCTTATCCAAAACAAAAATAGAAAAGCTAACAAAATTCACTTTTCAATACTTTAAAAGAGAAAAAAATAACAATTTAAGAAATGTTTGTAATACTTTGTAAGTCCTCTATAAAAATTCAGTATCGTCTTTTATCGTATGCATTCTTAAAAAAGTTTAAGTCATTTTCTTCTAAATTATATCATTTTCATTCTTCTAAAATATCAGACTAATTCACATAATTTTGATCATGGCTTAACAGAAATAATACTGCAAATATATTTTAAAAATTAAATACAACAACCAACTTTTTAAAAGAAAATTAACAAGGCAAATTTTATACTGCCCACGAATATATATGTATTATGGCCCAAAATACTAGCAACAAAACTGCAAAAAAGCTGTTTTGACAGCTTAAATATATGGCATCCTCACTGTAAGAACTCAAAAATAAAGCATATATTTTTAAACTATAAAAAATATTATACTAAAATGGAACAGAACTATAATTATCTGCACTATTAAAGTAAAAACTGACCAACTACAAGATGGTGCTGTAATGTGAATTAGCACATATGTAACTGATAGAGGAGAGTGATGTCAGTACAGCATAGAAATTTCATTGGTTCATTGGGATTTTTACCAGTATGTTATAAAGAGATCAGGGGAAAGTTTCTCAATTAAAAAGAAAGTTTTAATATATGAAGACCTCAAGAAAAAGTGGCAAAACAATAACTGCCTCCCTTTAGAGAAAACAAGAGCAAGTTTAGCGGCTTCAAGAACCTTAAGACTTTCCAATATTATGTTAACTGGTGAAAACTAAGGGTGCAGATTAAGAAGTTGTAAAGACAATTTTTCTTGTTTTAGCCTTTCCCCTAAACCCCCAAAACTATTAATAAAGGTGGCTATACACTGGCTCATTGTTAATTTTTACAAAATTAGTTTCTACTGAAGCAAATAACTTTAAGAACCTGTACCTCAAAATAGGAAAAACAAGGCCCAGTTTAAGGCCCATAAATGATGGGCTATGGTGTTTAATACAAATGCCAGAGTTAATCTGTATTTGTATTTTTTAGATCATTATTATTTATGTCACTAGTCTGTTACAAAGCTGCATAATTTGAGTTTTCTACCCTATCTATACTTTCCCCAGATATGTGATTTTGCAGCATGTGAGGTTTTTCAGGAACACATATATTGTCTTACATCAGAAATGCCTTTACATTGGTTTAATGAAAAAATCATCTTAAATACTGCTGCAAATGGCAAAATACACATACAGTCATGCATTGCTTAACAACAGAAACATGTCCTGAGAAATGCATCATTTGGCAATTCTGTCACTGTGGGAACTTCATAGTGTACTTACACACACCTAGATAGTGTAGCCTAAATATTTTCAGTGAGTATTAATTATAAGTTTTCAGACTTAAAACTTACTGATTAAAACTCCATCAGTATTTAAAGTAAAACTCTACTTATCTAACCAGACATCAGTAAACCATTCAGAACAGTTTCTAAAGTTCATAGATTTTGCTGAAAGCTACCCTCTCCGTGCTTGATTTAATTTTACATACATATCAAGGATTAGTTAACTATATTCTTTTTGTAATCTTTAGTTTTGCCTTAGTTTACAACTATAGACCAGAAAAGGTGATGGGGAAATTGAACATAATAGATCACTAAGGTATATTAGAAGTGGACCAGGAAAGACATAGACTGTGTAACATTAATGGAAAGATGGAAGGCAGAAATGTAGTACCGTAATATTTACAGAAAGTATTTACTAGACTATATTTATTGAAGCTGGGACATGTAAAATAGTTCAGAAAGTTGTCTATTAAGAGACTGAAATTGAGGCACTTGAAAGATCATGTTTCAGTAACTTAGAAAAACCCTCTAATTTGGAAGACAGCATTGCAGTCTTGATAAATGAATAAGAAATATTAATCCTGGAAAACATAGAGAAATCATAAATTATCAAATAAACGTATTTCGTTCAATCCATTCTTCTTTACACTGCAGATAGCAATTCAGTCAAATTGCTAGCTCCTCCTGTTTCCTAATATAAACAGAATAAAAAGCCTAAACCTACTGACAATATTTAGCCTCAATATAAATTTCCATCTTATCTCTTCCCCCAATTCCTTTTCTTTAGCTACAGTATTTTTGGTACAATTCTGTTACAGTATAAATTTTAAACCTCCACATTTCCTTATAAACCATCTAATGAAATATCCTTGCCTAACTCTCCATTTATGAGACTCCTACCAAGTTTTCTCTGATTAAAGAAAGGGGGTTGTTATTAACAATATATTGTGTAGTTGGTTGTATCATCACCTCACACTCTCTGGCAAAAGTCTTTAAAGCAATATGTAAAATCTATTTACTTTCTTTTGCTTTAAATAGCTTATGAAATATCATAAAGTAGTTGATACCTGTCCAGGATTAGTTAAAACCTTCCTCAAAGGCAGCAATTGTGCCAGTAATCATACTTTACCTTGGCAATAAATGGTTTCTTAAAAAGCCCTTAGAGGTATGACTTGGAGCGAAGGAGTTCTATCTATTTAATCTTTCCATTCTTCACCATTCACATGTACCCCATGCAGCTAAACTGACCTTGAGCTTCTTTAAGAAGCCAGTGCTGTATGTAAAGAGGCAGACAGTGTCTGTTCTCCAACCACCCATTTATTTCCTCCTTCTCTCCCCACCCCTTCCTTTCAACTAGGATTACAATGAGTAATACAAACTCAGTATTTACTATCTAGTTGAGGCTAGCTGAGCAACTAGAGGAGTTCATACCTAAATATCTAGAATAGTTAAAAATGGCTAGCTTGAAAAGCAAGGTCATGAATATTTTTTAAAGGCAAGATCTAAGAAAGCTAGCTTTCAAAAACAAATGGTAAAAAATAGTTCTTTTAGGTATCAAATGAAGTGACTTAGTTGGTTATTACTATCACCAGAGAAGCAGTTATTCAAACACTTCCACTTAGATGTGTTGCGGGATATTAAAGTATAAAATAGGGTTTTACTTTTTGAAAAATCAGTACTTAGCAATCTCCTACAAATTAGGCACAGATCTCTAAAAAAAGATCAAACCCATATTGTTAGCACCATTTAATGTTTCAGTATCTGCACTTAGCACCAGTTAAAATACTGAAGATCAAATTTCAACTAACTTTTGGTGCCACCTTTCATTAAAGATTTTTCTTCCTACTGCTTAGGATCATACTCTCTTAAAACAGATGGACCAGGAAAAACAAACAAACCTCACCCTCTTGACTCATCTTGTGACTCAGAGATACCCTTTTTCACATGTTTTGCCAAGTCGAAACTCATGTTATTTTTCCACTCTTTGGAAGGACATCTTTGGGGAAACTACCTGTTTTAACAGCTGAACATGCCTACATATTTAATTTAAATTATAACAGACAAGGTATTACAATAAAGACTCTTAAATTCATATACACTGTTACCTAAAATTTAAGCAAGGCAGTAAACATTTAAATCTTTCAGTTTGAGTTTATGAAATATAAAAATACATAATAAGGCACTGATAGAATGCTTACAAAAAAGTCACCAAATTAAACTGCCGAGACCTTACCTGGATCAATGCACTGAATATTCTCAGCGATAAATGTGAAATTTGGAGGGTGACTCAGTTTAACAAGTGATTTCAAGAATTTTATTAATCTTATAAAATGATTAAGAATTTAAGAGTTCATGTTGCTATAGTAAATCTTAGTATTTTCAACTGGACATATTAATACTAGAGCAATACTAATAGAAATAGAAGGTTACATATTCATTCATCACCCTTTCACATGGAGAAACATAAACCATTTCCCTTTATTATACTTACCTATTTCTCTCATCTAGAAAAAAGGAATATAAAGAGATTCCAAAACAGTGAAGAAAAGACCAGGGTCTCTGGCTCGTAAAACAGTGCTATTAATACATACACAACAAGCTGCCATTGAACTGTTAAGACTAAAAGCAAAAACAACTTGAGGTCTAAACTCTTTTAGATGATTTTTAAGTTTCTCAGAAGAAAGAAATGGAATGGTGGAAAATACACTTTCCTCAAATTTTAGCCAATTCCCAATAACTATGTAGTAGAACACAGCAACAGACTATTGCTCCTTCAGGAAATTCTTTTAATAGCTACTTTATAAATAATTTATTACTATTAAAAGACTAATTCATGATTTAACAACAAAAACAAGATTAAGCAAGTCTTTTCAAAATTTCCTAACAAAAATATTTTGAAAGAAACAACTAAATTACATGTGGGATCCAGGAGAGAATCCCGGGAAAAGAAAAAAAACACTTTTTAAATTTCAGCAGTTTTTTCACTAAAGTGGTTAATTTCTTGATTTTGATAGTTGCACTATAATTCCATGGGATGTCAACATTTAGGGAAAGCTGGCTCAGGGATATTCGAGAACTCTATTATTTTTATAACTTTTTTTGTAATATCCCCTTCTCCAATTTGTGACAGCTCTTAATTCTTTCCTTGTCTTTTATGACCTTGAAATTTTTCATTCAACATTTTGTAAATGTCCCTCAGTTTGAACTAGCTGTTTTCTCATGATTATAATGAATTCAGGCATTTGGGCTAAGAATACCACAGAAATGTTGTCCTTCAGTATACTGCATCAGGGGGTTCATGATGTCATTATGTCTTATTACTAGTGATGTTAACTTTGATCACTTGGCCAAAGGTGCCGTCTGCCAGATTTCTCCACTATACATCTACTATCTTTCCACTTGTAGTTAAAAATTATTCTGGGGGGGAGATACTTTGAAACTATGCAAATATTCTATTTCTTCTCAAACTCTGACCTAATGTTAGCATCCACCACGGGGTCTTGTCTGCAACATTTATTATTGTAGTATTTGCCTAATAATGTTTTTTCTTTTTCCCCTTTTTCCTTCATTAATTGGAATGTTTCTGGGGGGGGGGTGAAGAACCAGTCTACGTATATTCTCCACAATTTATTTCTTTATTCAATTATTTTTATCAGCATGGACCCATGGATATTTATTTTGTCTGAGAGTTAAAATAAAAAACCTAGTTATTGAGAAGATTTTCAACATAAAGATTAATTTAAAAGTTTTAAAGTAATTTGTAAAATTCACCTCCTACAAAGGTAATGGCTATTTATATTTTCATGTTACCCCAAATGAGAAATAAAATCCACCAGGGGGCACACTAGATAAAACCTTGATAAGCAGCTCCAAAAAAACCTCAAATTTTATAACGACTTTGTATATACACTAGCAGTTTAAATTTATAATCTGCACAGACTAGTTTGACTACCAAATGAACAGAGCAAAGAAGACACCCTAGCAATATTATGAGAGAATTGAAACACTGTATTATGAAATAAATATACCATTTGGACACAGTCACACACATTTGTGTTGTATCTTTTCTTACACATGTATCTTTTCTTTTCCATTCATGAAAAGGTCTAGATTTTAGAAATATATAATTTTTTTTAAGAGACATAGTCTCTGTTGCCCAGGCTGGAGTGCAGTGGCATGATCATAGCTCACTGCAGTCTTGAACTCCTGGGCTCAAGCGATCCTCCTGCCTCAGCCTCCCAAGTAGCTGGGACTACAGGCACGCACTATACCCCATATTTTAATTTTAGAATGCAAGAGGTAATATGTGCTTTTGTTGTTTCTAGATTATAATTCTTACATATACTTTTGAAACTATCCAGCAATTGTTAAATATGCAAAAATTAGACTTAACCAAAAGAATTATCAAATTGTATAAAAATGCTAAAAAAAAATTTTAAACCAACTTTGAGAAATAACTGACACTCAAATAATGCATTAAGTATATAACCCTACAGGTTTTGACAAATATATACACCTATATAAGCCTCACTGCAATCAAGAAAAAGAACATTACATTGCTCCCAAATGTTCCCTTGGGCTCCTTTGCAATCTATCACCCTCCCCTCACCATCCCAGGCAACCACTGTTCTGCTTCCTGTAACTAATTCTACCTAGAATTTCATACATGAGATCATACAGTATGTACTCCTACGTCTATCTTCTTTTATTCACCAAATTTTTTACATTAATCTATGTTGTTGCATATGTCAACAGTTTGTCCCTTTTTATTGTAGAGTAGTATTGTCTACTCTATGGATATACCACAATTTGTTTATGCATTCATCTGCTGGTAGACATTTCTGTTGCTTCCAGTTTGGGGCTATTATGAATAAAGATACTTTATGTATTAATGTGTGAGTCTTTCTGTAAACAAATGTTTTCCTGGAGTTGCTGGGTCACAGGGTAAGCTTACGTAACTTTCAGAAATAGTCATTTTCCAAAGTGGTGTGCCATTTTACACTCCCATCAGCAATATATGAGAATTCCAGTAACTCCACATCCTTACCAACCTGTGATACTGTCAGTTTTTTCATATATCTTTATTAGTGATGTGACTGTTCAATTTGTAAAATTCTCTACATATACACTGATATATATACTGATGCAAGTCCTTTGTTAGATATTTCCTAACAGTATTTTCGCGATCTCTGAGCTGCCTTGTCATAGGTGTCTTTTAAAAAGCAAAAACTTTTACTTTTGATGAAATCTAACTTTTTCCCTTTACAATTCCTGTTTTGTGTGTACTAAAAAATCTTTGTCCATCCCTGGCCATGGAGATTTTTCTCCTATGTTTTCTTCTACAACTTCCATAGTTTTAGCTGTTAAATGTTTAAATCTATAATCCATATTATTATTACTACTACTAAGTAGGAATAGAGGCAATTTTTTTTGTTCCATACACAAATACAGCTGTTTGGTTGAAAAGGCTCCCCTTATAATTGCACCTTTGTCAAAAAAATCAATCAAATTAGATAGATAGTTAGATAGACAGACAGATATACCGTGTTTCCCCAAAAATAAGACAGGGTCTTATATTTATTTTTCTTCAAGAAAAATCCCCTCAGGGGATGTGTTATTTTTTTTAAGTACGGTAAAATAATCTACATTTATTCAAATATAGTTAAGTCGTCTTCTTCTAGAACATCATCATAACTCTCCAAACCCCGAATTCCATCCTGAATTTCTTGTGACTCTATTTCCTTTAGAACCACTAGACCCAATCTCTCATGTAGAGCAATGGAGCTCTCATGGGACAGATGAGAAGGGCTGCTCCTCTTTCTTTACTGCTCTGCGAAGAAATGCATGGGTTGTGCAGAAACGCTGTGTAGCCACACCCATCACTAGGTCTTATTTTCAGGGTAGGGCTTATATTGTGCAAATGCTTAGAAATCCTCCTAGGGCTTATTTTATGGGTCTTATTTTTGGGGAAACATGGTAGATATATGGGTCTGGACCCTCTACTCTGTTCCACAGATTTGTCTATCTTATATCATCACCACGGTCTTTTGTTTTATGGTAAATTTTTAAATTAGGAGCACTGTCCTTTTATTTCATTCTTTTTTTAAACTCTTCTGATTCTTTTAAGACCTGTGCATTTCCACATGAAATTAATAACCCGTTTGGTAATTTTTACAAAATTCTTGTTGAGAATTTGATTGGGATTGGTATTGTCTTAAAACTGTAGATCAATACGAGTAAAACCACCATCTTAATAAAAAGTTTTCCAATCTACAAATGTGGTATATCTCTCCATTTATTTAGGTCTTTTTAAATTGCTCTCAATAATGTTTTGTAACTCAGAGTAGACATTTTATACATATTTGGTTAAATTTATACCTAAATGTTTTATGTTTTTATTAAGAATGAATAGTGTTTGTCAATTTCACTTTTTTCAATTGTTCTTTGCTGTCATATAGAAATTCCATTGATTTCTGTACATTGTCCTTATATCCTGCAATCTTGCTGAATTCACTTATTCTAGTAACTTAGAATTTGCTATATGTATATATAGAGAGGGAAAGATATATGTATCTTCTGAGAATAAAGACAATTTTAATCCTTTCGAATCTCAATATTTTTTCTTTTTCTTAACTTAATATAGTGACTAGGACTTGTAAAACAATGTTGACTAGGAGTGGTCAGAGTGATAAATCTTGCTTTTTTCCCCCCAATCTTAGGTGGAAACTATTCAGTCTTTCACAGTAAGACATGATGTAAGCTGTAGGTTTTTGAGTAGGTGCCTGTTATCAGGTTGAGAAAGTTCCCTTCTATTCCTAATTTGCTAATAGTATTTATCATGAAAGAGTATTGAATTTTGTCAAATACTTTGTTATACTTAAAATATTATGTTTTTTCTTTTATTTTGTCCACATAGTGAATTATATTGATTTTTGAATGTTAAAATCATACTCCTGGTTAAAAAAAAAAAAAAGCCTTGGTCTTGTTATATTATTCTTTTTACACACTGCCAAATTTGATTTACAAATGGTTAATGCACATATGTTTATGGAGAATTTTGATCTATATTCTATATTGGTTTTCTTATAATGTCTTGGGTATTGCTATCAGGGTAATGCTAACTTCTATTTTCTTTAAGAATCTAGGTAAGACTGGTTGTTTTTTTTCCCCCGTTAAATGTTTGATAGAATTTACCATTAAAGTCACTTGGCCCTGGAGTTTTCTTTGTGGGAAGATTTTGAAATAAGAATTCAATTTCATTAATAGATATAAGGCTGGGACTGCAAACTAGTGTAACCTTTGTGGAAGGCAATATGGAGATACCTTAAAGAGATACAAGTAGATCTACCATTTGATCCAGCAATCCCATTACTGGGCATCTACCCAAAAGAACACAAGACATTCTATAAAAAAGACATCTACACTCGAATGTTTATAGCGACACAATTCACAATTGCAAAGATGTGGAAACAACCCAAGTGTCCATCAATACATGAGTGGATTAATAAAATGTGGTATATGTATACCATGGAGTACTATTCAGCTATAAGAAACAATGGTGACACAGTACCTCTTGTATTTTCCTGGATAGAGGTAGAACCCATTCTATGAAGTATCCCAAAAATGGAAACATAAGCACCACATGTACTCACCAGCAAATTGGTTTCACTGATCAACACTCAAGTGCACATCTAGGAATAACATTTATCTAGCGTCAGGCAAATGGGGGGGGAGGGAATGGGTATATACAAACATAATGAGTACGATGCGCACCATCTGGGAGTGGACACACTTGAATCTCTGACTCGGGGGAAGGGCAACATAAATAACCTAAACATTTGTACCCCTATAATATGCAGAAATAAAAAAATAGATATAAAGCTATATCTATATCTACATTTTCACCTACTATTTCACTGATTATTTCCCCTCCTATTTTATCGAATACATCTACTGAATCAAACAAGACCAATGGAGAGAAGGTTAAAAAAATACATCTGAAATTTCTTTCAGACAGATGCTATGACCCTCTGTATTTGTTTCCCAAGTCATTCTTTTTCCATATTTTGCTCTAACATTCTTAGGAAGATTGAAGAATGTATATTTTTTGATGGACAGATAGCTAGGATTTTTCACCAGCTAATGTAACTGACTTCTACACACTAGCTCCAAAATTACTCAACTTTGTGCTAGATAACCAAATTACTATATGTCACATGAACCTCAGTACTGAAACTACAAATTTGTTAGTGCTGTCATGAAACCAAAATTTGACAGTGTAGGTAAAGAAAATTGAGCTAGCACTTTGCTTAAGACTACTTGTCTAAAAATTTGAAATGTTTTAAAACATAATAGAGAATCCAGGAGTTTTTTTGTAAAGAAAAAAAGGACTGTAACAGCAAAACAAGATGGCAACCCAAAGTATTTAAGTTTCTCCACCATACTTAAGAAATCCTTTGTCCCTCTCTTCATTGCTCAATGCTAAAGCTTTATTGAAAGTAGGCAGAATATAAATAATTCTCAGTGACTAGTTGAAATAAATTAGAAGTCAGGATTACTAAATTACCAAGTAAATGATAAATGAAAGCTGACAAATTGTTTAAGAAGCATTAACTATATGATATATTTATGAAGATTTTAATTTAAAGCAACAAATGTATGAATCAATTTCAAAGTTAATGACATACAATTTTTTTTAATAATAAATGGCATGTTAGGAATAAAATATTTCAAAAACATTTTTACCTATTCACATTCAAACTGAATTTTTATTGATATTAACGATGCTTCCTCTAAAGATTTCTGAGATGATGAATAAAGGTTTGGGAGTGAACGAGAAATTAGCATTTAGAATACACATCATTAAAAATTGAAGTGAATTAAGCCAGTCCATATAAGTAAGCAATGCTGAAATAAAGGAGGAAATAAAATTAACTTTAGATTATCTTTTTCTCTGATAATGTTTTGTTTTCAAAACAAAGAAAAACCTCAATCTAAGAATATGAACTTGTAAGCCTCTCTGAGACAACCTGATTAAGAGCAGACGTTAATAGCAAAGTCAGTCAGTTATGTCTAAATTTTCATGTCACCTGTAAATATTCAAACTAGAAACAAAACTGCTGGAATGGGACTGTTTACTCAAAACTGGAGCAGCCTTCTAATGGACAGAAATGTTTTCAAGATCTCTGTAGATGGTTCATTATGCAAAAAGAAACATTCCTTCAGAGTCTGCCAGGCTCTTCTGGGTCACCTAGCAAAAGAAAGCTGAGAAATCTTTTTAGATAAAACAACCTTTCATCAACATTCAGTCTACAAAATAGGCCTGTATTTACTAATTTTATCAAAACCATTCAGAATTATATTGGCTTTATAAAAATCTAGCTGAACCTGATTTTCCACTCATATCTTCAATTCATGCCCCAATCTAGTCCTCTGTTTTAACTATCTAAAGTATTATCTTGCACGAAGTCACTTTTCCAAGTTATCATGCCAAGTTACAACTAAGGTCTCAACTTTGAGCAAACCACCTCAACAGGTATACATTTCCTAGTCCAGATAGGTTAACTAACAAAGTCACAATGGCCTAGAATAACTTAATTCAATAAAAATCCAACAATGAACTTTGAATGACAAAAATTCAGAGAATGATTATGTCCTGGACAAATCCAGTTTTGCCTATAATCATTCATGTAGACAAACATAACATTGATACTGTAAGATTTACTACGAGAGGATGTATAGTACAGTGAATAAAAATATGACTCTGAAACACGATTGCCTAAAAACAAATAATGGCTCTGTTACTTCACCTGCTATGTTGACTTTAGGCCAGTTATTTAAGGTCTCTGTTTCTATTTTCTCATCTGTACAATGAGGAAAAAGTAACAGAGCCTCTCTCATGAGGCTAATGTGAGGATTAAAAGGGTTAAAATATGTAAAGTACTTAGAATAGTGTCTGGCACATGGTAAATGCCATACAAATATGTGTTTGTTATTTATTAAAACAAATGGGGTGACTAGTTAACTACTGGGTTTTCCTAACAGTATAGCCTTTAAAATTATCCAACTAGTTGTCTATATAGTCCATCTCTGAGCTCTTACTAGCTAATTCAACAAATACTCAGAATCTGCTTTATGCAAAGCATTGTGCTTATATTTCCACTGTCAACATCCCAATTCTTTTATTGGTAAAAATTAGCATAAACAGCCACTTACTCTTATTAAAGCTTACTGTTTGCATGCCACACTTAACTGTAATTATTTCTCCTTGATTTTCCTCTTAGTTATATCCCTCTCCCTTTTTCCATTTATTTAAAAAGTTTTACAAAGGAAAATTACAAACAGAAGAAGAGTATAAATCCCATATACTCAGCATCCAGTTTCAACTATTAACACATGAGAAATATTTTATTCACACCCTCACCCTAATTACCTTAGAGCAAATCCCACACACATAATTTCCTTATAACTATTAAGTATTATCTCTAACCCTTCTAAAAAACATTATCACAATAGCATTATTACAACTAAAAATTAATAATTTCTTGATATCAAATGATCAATGTTCAAATTTTCCCAAAGGCACACATAATTTTATAGGCTTTTTGAATCTACCAGATTTGGCAATTAGGCAATGTGGAAATAAAATAAAAGTAACCTTAATAACAGTTTCAGTGGAGTAATAGCAGATGAAAGCCAGATTGCAGTAGCCCAAGATATTAGCAGAAATAAGGAAATAAAGGTAACTGTGTATGCTCTTTTGAGAAACTCAAATAGAAGAAAAAATGGAGAAAAACTGGAATGTACATGCAGAATCTAAATCAAAGAGAAATTGACTGTATTTGCAAACTGAAGAGAGAGAAGCTGAGGTATAAGAAAAAAAAAAAAGGAACTAACAAAGTAAGATCCTACAGTCGTGATGGGACAAGATCAAAAGCACAGAAGAAACGCTAACCTTGAATAAGGGAGGCATAACCCAAATGCTGATACTGAAGGAAAGGAGGTTAAGACTGAATATGAAATTAAGCAAGTTTTGTGTGTGACAGGTGGGAGTAAGGAAAGAATGAGGTTAACGCTTAAAATGTCCTCAGTTTTCCCTAGTGTTAGGAGGCAAAATCATTTATTAAAATTAGGGAATGCAGAAGGTTTGGGCAGAATGTTGATGATCTGGAGGAAATTTCAGGAGACTGACAAGGGAACCAGACAGGTCAAAGAATTAATCAGCATTCAAATCCTACATAGCTTTCAAAAGCAATTTCAAATGTCACTCCTTCCATGAACCTTTTCGTAATTTCCTTAACCAATGGCAATTTTACATCCTGGGAACCTTTGTTTCTATTTCTTATAATAGTTTATTTGCACTGTAATAATTCATGCATTTTTCTTTCTTCCAGTAGCTAAACTGTAAGCACTTTGTGGGTGCTTACTTATCTGTGTGTCACAGGACCAAAGACAGGACCTTACAGTATATAATTAAGAGTCTTATTATCTTTTTCAAAAAAAAAAAAAAAACACATTTATATCCTGAAAGAAGATGACAGTAACTACTTAAAACACTGAAAGGACACTGAGGCTGGGGCAATTATAGAAGGCCTCACAGAGAACAGTGACTTGAGCTGGGCCTGGAAGGGATGAGAAGGCATGGCAGGAATTAATCTGAATACGGAAGCAGAAATAGTGAAGTGCCTCAAGGACTGGTTTAACAATCTTATAAATGATTGTAGCTGTTCACAGACAACACTAAGCTCTTCCAATAGTGAAGAGGTTTTGTAGAAGAGCAAAAAAATATTACTACAATGTGTAAGTGGACAAAAAAGTGGCAGTCGTAATCTGGACAAGTTCATCTGGGGGAAATTCATCCAAATCATATATAAAATATGATAAAAATATATCATATTCTAGTGAAGCAAGTAGGAAATAGAGGGGAAATGACTACATAGTAGACAGCAAAAGTATTTAGATAGATTCACAGGTGGTTGAACAATCACTGATAAGTACAGATCTTTAGGCACAAGGCTCAACAGTTCAATTAAAGCACGGATAAATAAGAAAGAAGGCTTATAACGTTCTGAGGATAAAACTGAAGTGGACAGCTTTAACAGTATATGAAACCCATTCCAAATGTTTGCCACATAAATAAAGAACCTTAGCTTTTGTCATCCCAAATCTGCAGAAGGGAACATCCATCTGCCTTTTGCCCTGGTACATTTTTCTTTGCAACCAGGTAAATGGCTCTCAGTCCCAGACTTAAAGAGCAGGTGATAAGAACCTGGGAACTACAGCTCCCTTAGGAAAAATAAACAGTTTCTTGACCAACTTCCTAGTATCTCATCCCTATCAGAGTTATACTAGCAACAACCAATTCCAACTCTACTGCAGCCTGAAGCCTAGCTAATTACAGACTTCCACACCCTTTTTGCCACTAGCAAGTGGAGAAATAATTGTCACATGCTCAAACTGAACAGTAAGTGGCAAAGCACAATTTTGAGTGGAGCCCTTTCAATTCTAAAGAAACTATAAAACTGACACATTAACTTTGCCAGAGACAAGTATCTACCTAACACTGAGAGCACTAGTTTGTAACTTCTGTCTTGACCATAAGTTAGCTTTGTAATAGTGACAGAAATGAGAGTTCTCAAATCCAGAAGGCCAGCAAGCTTTCTGTGAAAGGCCAGGTAGTAAACATTTTAGGCTTTGTTGACCATATGATCTCTGCTGCAACTACTCAACTCTGCTACAGAAACACAAAAATAGGCAGACACAATATGTAAACAAATGGGCATGGCTATGTCCCAATAAAACTTTATTAATAAAAAAAAAAAACACTGGCAGTCAGTAGTTTACCAACAACTAAGGTCTACAGTTATTATTAGGTCTAGTTTTGGTCAATTCTAACAATATTCTGGATGTAATATTTTATCTTCATGTTTAAAACAGAAACAGATGATCTTAATTATGTAGGAAACTAATTTTTAAAAAATGCCTGGGAGGAAATAGTAAAATAAAATGTAAATAGTGGTTGGGATGGAAAGATCTAGTAACTTAGATATCACCATTTTTTTTTAAGAGTTGTTTTTTTATTATGGCATTAGGCAAAATTATTTAAAGTCAATAATTTTTTTTTTTTTTTTTTTTTTTTGAGACAGAGTCTCACTCTGTTGCCCGGGCTAGAGTGAGTGCCGTGGCGTCAGCCTAGCTCACAGCAACCTCAAACTCCTGGGCTCGAGCAATTCTTCTGCCTCAGCCTCCCAAGTAGCTGGGACTACAGGCATGCGCCACCATGCCCGGCTAATTTTTTCTGTATATTTTTAGTTGGCCAATTAACTGCTTTCTATTTTTAGTAGAGACGGGGTCTCACTCTTGCTCAGGCTGGTT
>CAUYPO010015049.1:0-71011 GCA_963574435.1 Cheirogaleus major | reverse complement strand
GCCTTTGACTTTTAGCTTTTCGATGCTTTTACATTGGTCAGTGTTTATGGTGCTGATCCATGTATAACATTGTTTGAGTACTTCCTGGAGGTCATGTCTTATCTTGATTAACTCCTTCAGTCTTTGCTTGTCTGAGAAGGTCTTTATTTCTCCTTCATATGAGAAACTTAGTTTTGTAGGGTACAAGATTCTAGGCTGGGCATTATTCTGTTTGAGAAGAATGAGAATGGGGTCCCAGTCTCTTCTTGCTTGTAATGTCTCAGTTGAGAAGTCTGCTGTTATTCTGATGGGTTTTCCTTTGTAGATTACCTGCTGCTTTCACCTTACAGCTCGTAGGAGGGCCTCTTTGGTGGTTATTTTGGTCAGTCTGATGACTGTGTGTCATGGTGTCTTCCTATTTGCAATGAATCTCCCAGGAGTCCTTTGAGCTTCTTATACCTGGATATCTAGATTTTGAGCAAGGCCTGGGAAATTTTTCTCTATTATATCCTCAAATATCTTCTCTAACCCTTGGGCATTTTCTTCTTCTTCCTCATGGATGTCTATGATTATCATGTTAGGCCTCTTCACATAATCCCACATTTCTTGTTGGCTTTGCTCTTTTCTCTTATTTCTCTGCTCTATCTCTGTGAATGACTTATTTAATTGAAAGGTGTTATCTTCAATCCCTGAGATTCTTTCTTCTGTTTGATCTACCCTGTTCTTGAGGCTTCCATGGAGTTTTATAATTCCTTGAATAAATTCTTCATTTCCAGGAGTTCAGTTTGATTTTTCTTTAATATTTCAATTTCCTTAATGAATTTTTCTTCCAAGTCCTGAATTTTTTTTTGTGGTTTCTTTGTGTTGGCTGTCCATTTTTCCTTGCATATCATTGAGTTTTTTTACAATCCATGTTAAAATTCTTCTATCATTTTAGTGTTTTGAATTTGATTGATGTCCATTACTAGATAGCTGGTGCTCCCCTTTGGGGGTGTGCTTTCCATTTGATTTTTCATACTTCCAGAGTTCTTTTGCTGATTCCTCTGCATTTGGATCAACTGTTGCTTCTTACCTTTAGATTTTTGTTTGGATAATGACAGGCCCTGTTTAGTCTCTGAGCCAGCAGGTAGTGTTTGTTGGTGAGATTTGAGCACACCCTTTATGATGAGTCAGTTGATGCAGTAAAAGGGTGTGCAGAATGACCTCCCTGTCAGTAGGTGGTACTTGCTGGAAGGAGCAAGCTGCATTGTTGCTTTGGGGTCCTATAACCAGCTGTTGTTCCTCTGGAGAGATACTCTAGTGCCTCAGGTGGTGGTGGGGCCCTGGGACTTCCAGGTGTGTCCTTATTCACCCCCCCCACAGGTCAGGGAGGAAGTCTGGTCAGAGCCTGGTTGGGTGAGCTGCCCTCCAGCTCCACAAATGCTGTTAGCAGGGGGTCAAAGGTCTGTTCTCTTCTTCTGGGCAAGGCTGCTAGGGAGGGGCTGAAATGGCCTCACTCAGCTGAAGAGTCTGCATGTGGGGGTGGGGTTGTCTGAGACCTGCAGTCTGGAGCAGGCCTTGCTCCTTTTCACCCTCCCCTATTCTGCAGTTTCTCCTGGACCTCTGCCAGCAGGCAGGATCTCACATCAGTGGATCTCTGGCTGTGATGCAGGCCGGGAGGTTCCCTGCCCAGGATTGCAACCTCAGCTGGGTGCTTAGCCTTCCTGTGGGAGAAAGGTTGCCCCTCAAGCACGCTGATCTGCCCCTGAAGGCACACACACCTTAGTAGACTCATTCACAAATATCCCTTCTGTGCCCCAGGGCAATGCAATCAAGACCTGGGTGTATGAGATCTGGCCTGCAGGCCTGTCCCTTGGGTCCTAGAGGTCATCCCTGACTCTCCCAGGGAGAGGAGTGCTGGTCTCAAGTCACCCACAGAGTGCCCAAGCTGGATCGATGTCCCTCCACCCAGGATTTGCCCCACTCTCCTGGAGTCACCAGACAAGCAGCACCTGGGAGGGCTGGTGGGTAGGGAGCTCACAGTCTGAGTACCCCTCAGTCTGCTGTAGGGCCCCAAAAGGAAAGGTCCCATTCCATGCAAATGCCTCTGGATGGTGGCTAAATTATCTCTCTCAGCAGCCACAGGTAGGATAGGGGGAGGGGAGAATGAAGCAATATGGCGCCTGCCAATCGGCTTGGGTCTGTGGGCCAGTAGGTGCCCAAGGGCACTGAGAGCCTGGTGCTCTGTCTGCAAGAAGCTCACTCCTCACTGGCAGTGATTGTCTCTGGGCTGATGTTGGGAGGTCTCTCCAAGTGCTCAGGAGCCCACCAGCATTCCGAGATGTAAGAGAGGGGAAAGTTAACTGCTCCACTTACCCTTGTCGCTGGTCTCCAAGCCTCACAGGGTCCTTTCTCCTTCCAGGTCTCCTCTGCAACTTTCTCCCATGGATTCTCTTGTAGTTTCAAGCACCCTTCCTTCTGACCCTCATCCAATCTATGTTTGTCTCCCTGTTTATTTATTTTTTTTTCACTTTCTTCTAAAACCTGTCTCTCTTGCAGAGACGCTCTGGCTGGCCATTTTTCTCATCCACCATCTTGCCCCAGTCCCCTGCTCCCAGCTTTTGAACAAAGCTGCCAGGGAGGAGCTGAAGTGGTCCACTCAAACAGAAAGTCTGCTTGTGGAGGAGGTGCCATCTGAGATTCACAGTCTGGCAGTCTACAATGGGCCTCACTCCTCTCCCCCTCCTCTGTTCCATGGTCTGACCCTGGTGGCTGCTGGCAGGCAGGAGCTCAAACCAGCTGAGCTCCCTCACAATGTGCTGCAGGCTGGGAGGTTCCCTGCCCAGGATCCCAGCCTGAGCTGAGAGTGCAGCCCTCCCATGGGGAAAGGCATGCCCCGTGAGTGTGCTGCCACTAGGACCCACACTGCACTCTCCCTTCCCCCAGGTCTGCCCACGGGAGCTCCCTTGCCTCCCAAGACCAAGAAGATCAATCCCTAATCATGTCAGGGAGAAGTGCACTGGTCCCAAGTCTTAGGTTATTCACTATTCTTCTTAAACGGATTCTACATGCCCCTGGTTTTAACACTGCCAAACCCCTTTTTGACAGGGCAAAATAATCTTTCCTTTAAAATTTATATCCTCTGACTCATTCTCTCACTGCCTAGGGATGTAACTGATTTGCAATTTCATCTGGTTGTTAATATGTTAATATCATACCCCCTTTCAAGGGTATTTGCATTTCATGAAAGAAAAAATGAATAACCAAAATTCTTACCCCAAATAATGAATCTCTGATGGCATGAATTTTATCTATCCTGGTAAAAGCACTAAAGGGCTTTTTATCAGATCTTGCTATTTAATACTACCTAAGAAGCCCCATGAGAGGCCTCTGGTCCGGAGCAAGGCACACACTTGCTCTGCATTGGCTTAAACGCTCCACCCACTCACTGACCATGCAGGTTGAGCACACATCTGAGAAACTTATGCAAATATGTCCATCTTATTACAGTTATCTTTAGAGTCTGGGACCAGTGCTCTTCTAAATGTCTGCAGCTGTATGATCCTTTGTCCAGTTACTGTACACACAAGTTTTAAAAACTTTTTATTGATGGAAAGTATGACTAATGGTGGTTTGCTGGATACTGTGTCATTTTGAGGTCCTGCTGCCTAAGGATCTTAATTTCCTTAGAAGTACTTAGTGTCTAATATTTTTTTCCTGCTATTGGTCCATAAATAGGAAGTATGTTTACTTTTGCCAGAGATAAGTTTTTAAAAAAATATACCCTAAGTGATAGCCAGAAGATAGGTCCAGAATTGAAGAAATCTTTGAGTATCTTTGGTTAGAGCTTCCCCGCAGAACAAATGAAGGCATCTCTTGACCATGGAGCAGGGGCCAAAGAGAAATCGTAACATTCCCGTGGACTTGCCATTCCAGTCACCTTGAACAGAGGTATAAATAGGACAAATAAAAGTGAAGATTTCTCTTTGGCTTCTCTTTCCTGAAGCCTGGGCTAGATCTACACAACACAACTTCTGCCTGAGGAGCTCAAAGCTGTTGCCAAATCGCACATGGGCAGGAAAAGAGACTGGGGAGAAGACTCAAGTGTTGGTATCCGAGCACTGACTTTGCACAGTAAGGACTAGCTGACTCTCAGGTTTTCCTCCTCCTCCAAGTCGCTAACTTTCAGCTATGAATCCCTGTAATTTCCACAACATTCATACTTTCTCCTTGGAAGGTGTGTTAGGGGAGAGGAGAAGCTTTTCCTAAGGCTGTCATGGCTGAATCCATCCTTCTTTTAGGGTTGAATTCAAATCTGACTTCCTTGAGGAAGCTTTTCTATCTCTTGAGCAGAAAGTTGAATTGTAATTTTTTAAAGGGACCTGAGTCCTACACATTTATTTTCTGATGCAAAGAAGGCTTATGATTATTTGTTTGTATATATATATTTCTTCTATAAGAGTGTAAGCTTTTGTGGAGAGCAAATGGGTTTGAGTTGAACTAAATCTGAAGGCTAATAAAAGAGAAAATCTTGCTAATATCTTCAGAAAGTGACCTTTTATTTCAGAAACTATCTGGAGCTTACTACAGAGACTGACTACAAAGAATCTAGGCTACATTTTTGGGGTTTGGAGGATGCTTCATCCCTCAAGTAGAAAGAAGTGATCCCAGAAGTGTTTCCTCCACCCAAGGCAACAAGGGAGGATTTATTAGGCTGTTGCTGGCAGGTTTGAGGATCAGGTATGTATATTTTGTGTTGTTTCTTTGCTGCGTGAGAGCTGGTCCTGGTACTTGTGTGTGTGTGTTTGAAGTCTGCACAGGAAGTTTGGGTTATGAGAGCCTCATTTCTAGATGAATTCCAAGGCCCTGGGAGTGTGGGCCAAATCATGGGCCAAGAGTGATGCAGAAAGCTGGCCATTGTACGAAAAAGTGGGGCAGGAGGGAAGGATGTGTACTGGCCCAGTGGCAAGGAAGCCAATGGTTTGGTGTCTGGGAGGGGAATGGAAAGGACATTGTGACACAACTGTCATTTAGGATTTCCTTAGCTAGCTGTATTTCTCTAACCTCCAAGGTACCTGGCCATGACCCAGTGTGGTAAGAATATTGCTGTGAGAACCTGGACCACAATCACTGTGGAAAAAGTTGTTGCCTCATTGTGGAAATTTTTACAATCTGCAGTTTGCTATAGGCCAGCAATCCTTCCACTGACAGCCTTGAAAAAAAATGAAAAATAAATTTAGAGTTTATGCATAATAAAAATTTTACATGCCACGAAAAAATGTTTCTCTGGGACTGCACTAGGATCCTTGTCTGAGCCACATCTTGTGGAGAGCTTGTGTTTGGTGATGTGTTGATTTAATTTTCCAGTCCAAGCCAAATGAAATAAATACCCTTATTTTTGATCTGGTAACATAGAGAGGACTGCCAAAGGGATTTGTGATCAAAGGTTGTACTCCCTCAAGGAGTAATAGTCGAATGATGTACTTTAGTACATTATAGCCTCAGACTCGTTGACTGAAGACAGTTGGGCATATGCTTAACATGGAGACATAATAAAGTAATGTTAAAACAAATAATTCTGACTATGCCCAGCTAGTCATGCATTGGATTCAATTGCATGTACTTTAAGTGGGTCAGCAGAACTCAGAATGTTCCATTTGCCGCATCTTAGTTTGTTACAATTATACTGACAAAAATTAATTGGGTTTGGCTCACACAACAAGATCAGCTTAATAGTTCCTCAGTTTTTAAACTCTTTTGGAGAAACCATACTGAATGAATTCAAATCAAACAAGATGTGTGCAGTGTCTGAAAATGAGCTATTCATATTGCTGGACGCCTGGTCCAAAACTCTGCCAACCTCCTATTCTGAAGAGAGTTGAATTTGTCCTTTAAGATGGCTGTGGGCCCTTCATGTGCACTCTCTGTTAGGGACATCGGTCCTAGGGGCACTGTTAGTTAATCTCACCAGCACTATTGCCAGCCATTATCTAATTAACTTAATTCGCAGGTGTATTTCCATCTCCTTTGGTACCAAAGTCTTTGTGTTTATTTAGGTACACACATGCCTCTGCCATTACTGAATCTCAGAAGCCTCTTAAACTTTCACAACACGAAAGAAACACATGTGGTATCAAACAAAGACTTACCTTTTAAATATAAAAGAATGGACTAAATTTCAAGTAGAAATAAGTATTGTTGTCTCAAGGAGTTTGGAACAGTTTCTTCAGATGTTGCGTATTTGAGGAAAAAACTCCTAGTGGAAATGTTAAGAAGAATCTTTGTTTTTCCAAGTTGGTGGATTTCAATTCTAAATTGAACGATCTCTGCACATGAAACAAAGTGGGAAACTGAGACAGCAGGGAACTTCAGAAATGTGTGCAGTGGGAGCAAACAGTATGTATTTGTTTTATAGGTCCTAGCCCAGTATATGCATCCTGGATCTCACTTTCTTCTAGAAACTACAAACACCAATTCATTCTAAGCTAAGTTTACTTTCTTTTTTAATGTAAGTTATTTAAGTGTTTTTTTTTTTTAATTCCAGTATACTGAAGATGGATAGTACCGTAAAAAGCCATAGTCCAGTTTGTGTGAAATAAACACATTATTGTAGATAAGGACATCCTAATACCTTTAGTCAATTAACACAGTTGTATAGTAGAAAAATCTAATTGCAGGATTAGAAACAGGAACCTGCTATTTCAACATTTCTGAACCATCAATGTTTGGGATTTTAATGGCTGTAGCCAGCATTTTCCCATTTCCCTTAAGTGGAAAGATCTCTTGCTGTAAATATTTGTTTACATATAAATCCACACACATGCATATAGCAGAGCCATCATATATGTTTAAAGTTCCCAGTTTATTGTCTCCGTGGTACCATTTTATATTTAAGTCCTCCAAAAACATCAGCATTACAACCTAGATTCCTTCAGCAAGTTGTAACTGATAGGTCACTTTGTAGTAAGGCAGACACTGCACTCCATAAGAGAGACAAAAAAATAAGTATTCTTTGCAAAAGAGCTATTTAGTTTTAAATTAAAATGTTTTCACCAACTCTCTAACTAAATTAAATTATTTTTAAATTAGTACTCCAATATGGATAAAACAAATATAAGTAGCTTCTTCTACAATTACACTTAGAAAATTTGAGTAGACTCCATAATATTACCGCTTCCTTTAAAATGGCTATTACCCTAATTAAACTATAAAATTTCATGTAGGCAGATTAAAAAAAGTTACTATGGAAATTTTCAAGCATACACAAAAGCTTAGAAAATAATATAATAAACCTCCATGCACCCATCACCAAGTTTCAGCAGTTAGCAACATTTTGGGAAAGATTTTTGACTGAATAGTTTATCGGAGGATATCTTAAAGTATAAGGAAGTTTGTGACTTCCATCATCTACCCATTCTCCGTTCAGGATTCTATTTAATAAGGGAATATAGACGGGGAAAGAATTCTTGAGTAAATTGGGGAAGGGACGTTGTCTTCAATGTCTAAGATAGAAAGACGACAAAAATAGGGGAAACAATTCAGGTATTCATTGTTTCATTCATTTAACTAGTAACTACTGAGCACCTGTTACCTGCCAGGTATTGTTAGGCACCAGTAGGCAAATATGGTCTCATAAGTTTCAGCCTTCAACAAGCTGACACTCTAGCAGGGGATGAAACCTAGCCCCACCTCACAGCTGACCTCCCTCTTAGAAGAACAGAATGGTCTAGATCTGTTTTTGGTTTGATAGGAAACTCAAAAACAGAATCTCAAAAATACTACACCACAGTAATAAGAAAATTACCATAGAAACAACTACAGCTCAGTGGGTAAAATGAAGAGCCACCGATGGCTTTAGCTCAGTGGATGACATGTGGGTTACAGAATTTCTGCTGACTTGAGTCCAGCTGTAAACAAACCCAGGGATTGGACCCAAGCTCTTAAAATGTGAAGGAGGACTGATAAAGACAGACTCTTAGGGGTGTTGCTGCAACCCAGAGAGTAAGAGCCAAGTAGGGAGGTCTTTACCAACCTTTAGAAGAAAAATTCTTCTGAGACACATAAAGAAAAGTAAATGTTTATTTTCTGTGTATGTTTTAAGTAAACAGATCCTGTTTCTGTCTTCAAATATTCTCCAATGGAAGTGTTCTCTATCTGCTGACCAAATGGAAAACAACTTACTGTATTATCTTAACTACAAAAAAATGTGTTTAAAATGACTCATTTTATATTAGGGCAAATGGTGGAATAGAAAGAAAGGAAAAAGAAAAAAAGAATGAGGGGAAAAGGGAAAAAAAAGAGAATAGAAAGTTTAGGTTATGACAGATGAGTAAATAAAGTCTCACCATTTATTAGACAGGCAGCCCTGTAGAGTAAAAAGCATAAACTTACAGCCTAAATGCCTGGGTTCAAATCCTATCTCTGCCATTAATTTGCTTTGTATTAAGTGCATTACTTAATGTCTTTGTGCCTCAACTTTCTCATCTGTAAAATGGGGATAATAATATCTCCTAGCATATAATAAGTTTGCTGGGAGGATTATGTAAAACACATAGGAAGGTACTTGTCATGTAGTCAGAACCATATCCATGCTTGCTGCTTATCAATCTGATCTCTCCTCACAATTCCTTTTAAAAACTGCAATTTATTCTTCATTTCATAGCCTTAGTCTAATCTCTTATGTGCTTGATTATATTGGCAAACTTCCAGATAGCAAAATTGTATCATATTTTCCTTAGAAGGCTCTGGTTAACTGGTCAGATAAGACCTCTGACCTCTAGTGTTTGCAATCCTCTAATTATCATGTGAAAAAGAATCCCAATAAAAGAATAAAATGTGGAGAGAGAGAGAGAGAGAGAGAGAGAGAGAGAGAGAGAGAGAGAGAGAGAGAGAACCAGACTTTCTGAAGTTTAGGAAGCAAAACGAGGGCAGAAATAGAAACCACAAATATGGACCTATTCAAGCCAGAATTATATAGGAGTTTGACAGGAAAGAATATTATGTCCTGTTGTGGTTTATGCACAAGTTGGCGTGCTGGGCCAATCCTGGAGATTCTAAAGTTGTTTTCAACCCATAAATTCTTGTGTTTTAGAAGAGTCAAATGACAGACAGACCAGCTTCCTAAAACCAACTCTACTTTCTGTATCACAGAGATGCTGGCGCAGGGCTTTGCTGTTTAGTTTTGTAGGATGCTGTGACGACAGACCGACACAAGTTCCTAAAATGAATCTCGGTCCCCTCAGGGCAAAGACCTTCCCGAGAACTATTGAAGGATATTGTTCATCCTTTCTCATGTATTCACCTTTTTTCACTCTAGTAGTTAGAAGAGTGTCTGTTTATTGTCAAATGGACCCCAAGATTAGTCGACTGGATAAGGCAATAGTCAAACTTCCCTCCCGTCCACTGCTGACGGACCTCTTACCTTCCTCTACTTCCTGCCCACCTCCACCTGGAAAGCTGGGACGAAGGGTGTGGCAATACTGCATGGATATCTTTATTGGCCATCCCTCTGAAAAAGACCCGGCCTGACATGTCTGAAACACTTTGTTCAGTATCATTTGAGGAGCGCAGGAAAGAGCGTTGACACCTAGCGTATTGCCCTAATTGGTCTGAGCGGACCCGGAGGTTCCCGGAAGAGTAATTTAGTTCTCTGGGTAAGCACTGTCCTATCCCAGCAGGTCTCTACTGAAAAGCAACCGCTCTGAATTGCCTACCCCTTCAGAACCCTGAAGTGTAAAGATAAATCATCAGGTTGTTTTCCTCTTTGAGTCTAGGTAATGAGACGTGGTAGAGACTGAGCATCCAGAAAGGAGGGTCAGTCAAAGGGAAGGCAAAGTGCAGAGAGGAGAAGGTGATGGGGACAGAAAGGACCATCTTTCCTCCTGCACAGTGCAGTTTAGCGGAAAGCAGGATTCTGCCTCTGATACCTTTACAAGCTTTTTTTTTTTTTCCCCTGGGGCTCAGTTTCTTCACAGGCAGAACAAAGACAGGGTCATTAGAGGAAGACAGGACCTAATGAAGAGCTTTCTAAATTTTTTCATCAAAGTACTCCTAACAGCTGAGAAGAATCAATGTGTACTTTAGTAGATCAGAAGGATGGATGGTGGGTGCTCACTCCAGAGATGGCCTCAAGACCTTCTGCAAAAGTAAAATATCTGAGAAAACTCAAATCATATTGTAAAAATGCATGGTTAGTTTGTATTCTACTAAAAAATATATTTGTTTTTAAGATACAAATAATACGAAAATTCTTTTTCCCAAATATTTAAAATTTTGCCCTGAAACGATTAACTGTGTTTACCCTGTAGACTTGTGTTTACCTTGTAGACTACTTGGGACTCCCTAAAGTGAGAATCTTGAACACGATATGTATAAGGTCTCTGGTATAAAGTAGCTCCTCAATACAGGGTATGTGCCAGTTTTTATTATAATGATTATTATTATTATAAATATTTTTCCTTTACAGCTCTGCTTAGGGATTGACCTAGTGAGAACCTATACATTTTCATCATGAACCCTGGAAAAGTTGGTATAAGTTTTAATTCATTTTCATCTCTGGTGTTATGTTTATCCTGTTTCACTGAGATTAGTTATTCTTGTGTGTGGCTTTCTTGTTAAAATGTAAATCTATAGTGGGAGCTTAGAGATGTTGACTGTTTATTTCTCCCTCCAATTTCTTCATCCATTCACTCACTAAATCAATTACTTATTCAGTCAACACTAACCAGGCACCTATCTCAATAAGGAAATGTAGTGGGCATTATTAGACATAGGAAATAGCAAATACGGTCCTCATTACCTAAGAATTCACCACCAAGGCCTTACAGGTGTAAGGTTGCAAATAAAAGCAAGTTATTATAACATAAAAAATTAATAAATTGACCATTTATAAAATGAATTGACTCACTTCAATATTCCTCTTTGACTCTAATAGCCTACTCTCATAATTTCAATGTCTTTGTGTATTAGCTTTTTGATGACTGATATTGTAAACAGCTGAAAATACATTGGAAAAACAATGCAAAAAAAAGAATGAAAATTACAAATTTAGAAAATATTTACTATTTCATAAAAATGATGAAATTGATGTTGGACAAATATTCTTTTGGATATAAAGTTACTAACAAATAAAAATCTGGCATGGTTTTATCAATTATTAAAAAAGAGAAAATTGATAAAGGTGATGACATGTTGGGGTTTAAAAGAGAAAGCAGCTCCTAGGAAAGTTGATGAATCTTCCAATACTTTTGCAAAAATAATGCTCTTTATGATTATATTGAGAAATCCAAACATGAAGTAAATGAATTGTATTATGCTATGATACAATTTTACTAGATAAATTATGCCAACAATCCCCAACATTTTATTAATTCTTTGTCTTAGCACATAGCCATAATAATAATCTGAAGTTTATTAATGTAAGGTAAATAAATCATCTTCATAATTTTTAGTTTTAATTTTCAAAACCATGTTCAAATCTAACTTTTCATTTCCTGCCATCATTTCCCAGGTAAACTTTGGTCCCTATTTTAAATAGATTCAGTTTAAGCTGTCTTTTTCTGGTATTAATTAACCTCAGATAATGAGAACCTCTTCTACATACTCATATGTTACATTTAAATAACACTTTGCTGTTTACAAACACTTTCACAGACCTGTCTCACTTAATTTTCACATAAAAAACTCCTGATTAATTTATTGTTTTCTCCATATTATGTAACATAATACCTAAGCTATGATAAGTTACCAGTTTTCTTAACTCTTTAATGCTTTTAATAATCACAAAATCTCATGGTCCCCCAAGATTCTGATCTACCCCATCCTCTAAGGGAGGCAAGCCTTTCACCTTTAATTACAATTCAATTCTTAAAAAAAATAGTCAACTTCTAAAGACACTTTTGGCCAAGATTTGGTTAAACCTTACTTTCTATAGTTTTTGTTACAAAAATAACTTGTGTTCTAAAACATAAAATCATAGTATGAATATATGGTTAAAACAATCCGCAATCCCAGATTTCTGGCATGTGTTATTAAATAATATAACTATCCTTTCCTACACCTGGTTGTAAATCACTTGTGCAAGATCACGGGGCCATAGAATAGCCAACTTGGCCCTGAGACTTAGACCTCTGACTCTATATTGGTACTTTCCTCACTATAGGAAATTCCTTCAAATTCTGTGACATTAAGAAGTCACCCTGACCAACAAATAAAGAGGTAAGCCATGGTTTGGCAAGGAAGAAAAACTGAGAGTACATGAACCTCCTTACAAACCACACATTCCACAGGACTTCAGAAGACTAAGATATTGAAGAAATTAGATAAAAGATACTAGGGCTAGAATGATGTTAAGATATAGGCATGATTCAGAAAGGGGCAGTTTTTCTAGGCAAGAGAGAAAATAAGGAAGAAGAGGAAGGTTCAGGCCACAATTTGAAGAATTATGAAAGCCAGGCTACGAGGTATAGACTTTCAGTAGGCTAAGGGAAGGTAGGAAGGACAGCTTTTGCACAGAATTGTGAAACAATTAGAGAAATTTGATGTTTTTATATAGTGGGGAAGGGTCCTAATAGAAAATGTAGATAGAGACCAATGAGAAGATTATTAAAATATATATGAACTTCAGAGTCTGAGAGCTGAAAGAGGTTTAGTGGTCCTCTAATTCAACATTTTTCCAGTGTGTGAATCCTCCTTTACTCTCTTCAATATAATACATGCTAAAGACCAGATAAATGGAAGACTTAAATAAGGATGGTGGAGTGGAGACACTAAGGATGTAGTGAGTACAAATCTTACCACAAAGAAAAGAAAAGTGTCTTCTTTAAAGTTAGCAAGGACTATCCAGTTTTCTCACCTTGCTGCCTTCTCAGAACCTTTTGTCAGTTCTTTGGAATTTCTCTCTAGCTTCCCCTTCCTCCCACTTGAGTGGAATCTGTCCACTGAATATGTATCTCCCTAGTTTTTTGTAGCAAGTATTATAAATCTGTATCAAACTATCCATTGACTGAGTATATCTTAGATCTGGGAATATCATGTGCTAAGTGGTTATTGGGCCATTCTTAGGGGCATGTGGGATCACTAGACCCAGGCTTATCACAATAAGTGTCCATCTGGGCTCTGGGCAGGGGTTACTCCAGTCTGGTAGCTGATATTTCCAGGAACAAATAGGCCACTGGCATCCGAAACCCCAGAGACATTCTGGAGTTGTTGCTAAGGGCTTACATGGACTTCTATCTTTGTCCCCTCATCACCTGTCTTTGCCCAGGTTTTATTATTATTCTTTTTGAAATAAGAGCCATGAGGAAAAAGGGGAATTGAGTAACATAACACCAGTTTGGCCTTTAACAAGCCACTGATTCTTATTTCAAGCCAGAAGTTGTCATGGCAACATGTTGACCCTTTTGCAGATAGTGAGTCTACATATATGGCTAAAGTCATGTTTTCTATAATGCTTATTCGTATGTTTGATATTTATTGGATCTTATTTTATGGCAGAAACTGGGGAGGCAAAGACAAAAAGATAAATTCCCTACCCTGAAAGTCCTAAAAGACTTTCACGTTAGGAAGAGAGACATTTAGAAAACAATGACATTAGAATATGGTGCTGGATACAATGAATTATATTTTTTATTCAATGAACTATATTTTTTAATGTGCTAGTTTACCTTCTTAGGGAAAGTGCTCTGGAGTTAAGGGGGATTTGGTTTTTGCTTTAACCTATTGTAATTACTTACAACTTTTCTTTTGCAAAGTGCTTGGGCATACTACATGTGAGTCCAAGAACATTTCTCATGTCTTCTTTTTTTCCCTCCAAGGTGAACCTTTTTTTTTCCTTGGACAGGTAGCAGTGAGGGGCAGAAGAAGTGGCCAAATGATATTCCTATTGCATTTTGCATTGCCCATTCCATTTGGGGAGTTATGCAACCAAAGGGAAAAATGCATTTTCCACTCTTGAGGCCCTTTGATCACTTTTGCCCCTTACATAACTCCCTAACAGCTGGAGCTGTAAACTTTAAAATTGGCAGGAACATAGTTCATATTGCGAAAGGAAATTCAACCCAAATTTGAAGAGAAACAGCTAGATATTTTTAAAGTGATTCCAGCAGTTGTGTTCTTTAACATTTAGTGAGTGCTGGTGATATTCAGGGGCATTAAGCAAAGCTCTGTGCCTGGGGATTTTGCCATCTTGATCAGGACTGCTGATGGCTGGGCCTGGCTCATGATTTCTCATCTTCCTTTCATCACTAAGCTCTGTCATGTGGCAGCTCCTTTGCCTGCAGATGACCAAGAAAGGCTCGTTCTAATGTTTGAGGCAGCCAGGAGTAAATTCACAGCAGCCTGCTGAATTTCTCCTCCAGCAGCCTCGTAGTCCTCACTGGCTTTTACTTGGAAAATATGCTTGTTCTTCTCAATAATATCACTTCCTTCTCCTACCTTCCAAAAGGTAGCATGTACTACCCTGTCCTCAAATATACTCCTTTCCTAGTCTCTGCCTCTCTTATAGCTATCTCTTCCTCTTTTTCCCTTTTCTTCTTCTTCCTTCTTCTTTTAAAGTTTTGGATATGAGCTTCTTACCCACTAAAGTGGAAATGAATCTATACACAACCATGTATTTGCTGCTACAAATTCTGCATCACAATTTAAAATAGTAAACTCAATTAAAACCCGCCACGTTGGAATCAATAGCTTCTTCAATGCTGCATTAACACCTACATATAGTTAACACCAAATATAGAAATCAGTTTGTGAAAAGGCTTTTAAACCTCTCAGTTGCTCAAATAAAATTAGAAGCAAAATTATGTTTTTCATAGTGAAGCAATTCACTGGCATCATTGACACTGGATAGCCATTCAAATAGAGTTCTGGAGTAACAAGAAAGCTAGACATCTACTTCTTTCTGTTATCCTTTCTTCCCCATCAAAAAACTGTGGATGTAGGGAATTACCCTGCTCATAGCAATTGTTGCCTTAAGGGAGGCTACAAATCTGTATCATTGGGAATGGTAGGTCACAGGTGAGAAAGACGACATTTGTTACCTTGATATGTTTTAACGTGGTGGCTGCCACTTGGAGAGCCTCTTCGCTGACCTACTCCAGGATGGCTGCTCTGTGTAGAGTGGCGATCACCCCCACGTGTTGATGGTTTTCAGTGGTCAAGGAGTATTTCATATGGGAAGCATGACATGGCTCCCTTCCTGCTGCCTTTGTCTTGACCTTCCTTAGGTCTCCCCAGCCTTGCTGACGTAGCTGCCATTTTGAATTCTGCTGAAGTGCAAACACAAAGAGAAAGGGCTAATTCATTCGCAGTGAGGTGTTGACTCCTATCCTTGCTGCACCATGATTCAAACTGCTTCCTCTCTGGTGTTAAGCAAAGCCAGGGTTCTTATTATGCTGAAGTGCTGTATATTTTATTTTGCCCACTCCTCTTTCTAGAGCATGCCCATCTTTATTTTCTTCCTCTTGTGGTCTTGAATTTGTATCTATACCTGATTCCAGAAAGGTGCTTCAGGCCTCGCTTTCCCCTACTTCAGAAAGTGGAAACTCTTTATTACAAGAAATGCCTGAGGCACTGAAGGCCATCAGGGAGCACTCAGACTTCTGAGTACTGTGTTTGAGTCACTCGGGTGTCCTTCCAGGATCGGGTCAGTCTTCTGGAAGCATCTTAAAAAGATTTGCAGGAAGGAAGGGGCCTTTCAGGTAGAGAGTGTAAAGTTTTTTATTTTTAATTTTTGAAGAGTTTTGATGTAATGGAAAGATAAGTGGAACAATAGATAGGTTTTTAAAAATCTAAATGGTATATATGTTTATATATGTTTATATATGTTGCTTATTTTGGTGGTCATGAACTGCTCATTTCTTTAACGATTGAAGAATTAATGGTATTTTTGGCTACCTTTTTCACACAGAAATGTTGTTAAGCCAAGCAGAGTTATGTTAATCAGGCATACCTTGGGGTAGAGAAACAGCTCACAAGTCAAGAAACAAACTCTTCAGGAGGCTTAAACTGGCAGATGCTCAATTACTGTTAAATATGAATAGTAAAGATGCAATGATGGCGACAAAGATGGTGGTTCTTAGCACATCGTGGCATTTGGCATGGATTTGGGAGCTGATGATTGACATTGCTGGCCAACAGTTTGCATGCAAATGCAAGGCATCTGCTAGCCATTGTCCCTGTGATTCTCCTACTCAATCTAGCTTCGACTCTCTGCCAGAAATGAACTGCTACGTCAGAAAATTTGCTGGCATTATTAGAAATTCATTTGTGACCATGCAACTTTTTTTTTTAATAGAAGCATTTTTTGGCTAAAGGAATAAAGAGCTCATGTGTTTAAAAAGGAAGGGGTGTGGGTCTAGTTCTTCTCACCTACTGGAGAGTTGATGCTTATAGGAATCTTTGCCAAACATGACTTCCTTGAAGCTTCCTTTTTGTGTGAAGGTTTTTTTTTTCTGTTGTTGTTGTTCTTACTTAAAAGAATCAAAGAAAAAACTTGATGTGAAGTAAGATTTTTAACATTTTTTTATGCTTTATCTTTATTTTGTTTTAAGAAATTTCCTCTCCAGGGATGATCATGATGATAACGGCTGACATTTATTGAGTTCTTGGGGCCACATTGTATAATTAATCTTCATAAAACCTTTTGCAGTAGATGCTATTATCCCAATTTTATAGAAAAGTAAGTAAACTAAGGCACTGACAAGTTTAGTAATGTGCCCAAGGTCATACAGCTCAAAAGTGGGATGGGCAGATTTAGATCCAGGCATTCTGACTTTAAGCCAAGCTTATAGCTTGACATTATGCTCCCTCCCTCGTTAGAGATAATAGTAACTGTTGTTTAGTAAACAAGAATTTATGGAACTCTTACTAAGTGCCAGGTTCTGAATTAGGCATTGAAGATCTTGAAGCAAGCAGAACAAATGTGGTCACTGTCATCATACAACTTAGAATCTAGCAAGAGAGATCATTAAGCTAATGATTAAGCAAAAAAATTATGTCATTGAAAACTATTACACATGATGAGAACTTATAATGGAGGACCTAGTCACTCTATGAATAAGTGATATTTAAGGTGACATTAGAAACCTATGAGATAGCAAGATGAAGGCAGGGATGGAGGAGGGGGTCAGAGGAACATTTGTCAAAGACAAAGGCTGGTGATTAGTGAATACACACTGGTCACATTCAAAGCATAATTTCTCTCAATAATACTTCCTTTAAAGTATAGAATAACATTTGAATTTGTTTATATATCCAAGGTGGTCACAACTACAACATACTCTAGTTAGGGAACTAGTTGCTTAGTCATAAGATTGAGAATAGGGTATGTTATGACAATGAAGGCACATAAAGAAATGCATGCCCTTGGAAAGATTCTTAGGAGAAACTCCAAGGACCCAGAAGTGACTCTGTCCAATGGGAAAAGTCACAGGGAAAGAAGATGGTGAATTGGAAAGACAAAAAGATATTGTCAATTAAAAAGGTAAATATTTTTTACCTTCCCCCGTATCAAAACTATAAGGTATAATAATTGTATTTCTAAGTAATCCACAAGAATCAAATATTAAATGAATTATAAAGCCAATTAATTAAACTTTGTAGAATATTTAGGGTAATGGAATAGATAGAAAGTCCAGAAGTAGACTCATATGTGTGTAGGAATTCAGTATATCATAAAAGTGCCATTTTAAATCAGTAGAGAAAAGATGATACTTTGACAACTGACCATCCATTTGGGAAAAAAAGCCAGCTTCCTCATTCTTTCCTTACATCAAAATAAACTCTAGATGGAAGAAGAATTTGAATATATTTTATCCTATAAAATTCTAGAAGAAAACATGGATGAATAGTTTTATAATTCTTAGTTGGAAAGTGCCTTTTCTAGGTGTCAGGCCGAGTTTATACACTTCTCCAGATTTGCTCTGCTGTCCTGATCTGCTCAACACTGCAGACGACCGTCCAGGAAGGTTGCGTTGTACCAGGCACATTCTTGTAGGCCCCAAAGAGGAGAGTTGACTTCGGTGCAGAGAAGCTCATTGAGCTCTGTCACATCCTGACCCTTGTGTGCCTTGGAGTGAAAGCACCCATCCGCCAATAAAGCAGTAGCATGTAGAAAACTCAGAAACTACAAAGTTAAAATTGAACTCTTTAAAAATGTAAAACTTCTGTATAGCAAAAAACATTATAAGCACATATTCTAGGGACTTCTAAGGGAAGCTTTGAAGCATAATTCTCTGAATTAATACTAGTGGTTATAAAAAGGCTCTTAACCTACCTACAGAATTCAGGATGTCCATGAGTCTGGGTAGCTAAAAATTATATCTTATTTCCTCCAACCTCCAGCACTTCCAACTGAAATGCAGCATTTCTTTCAGTTATAAATGTAGGCAACAAACTACATTAGTATTAGTGTTACCTGTGACTTCACCATTAATAGAAATCAGATATTTTTATATTATTTTATGGTTGTTGCTGATATGATTTATCCTCAGCATTAATTCCAAATTTATGGTAGCTATTCTCATTGCTAGATCTTATTATTTGATGTGGTAATAAAGAAATATCTATTACATATGTATAAATATTACAGTCACAAATTCATTTTCAGAAAGTATTTTGACAAGCATTTTTTTAATATAACTGGTTTCTTCTGTAATTTTTGCATTTTATGCTTTAAAAACCTTACCTGAAAAGGGGTCCCTGGGCTTCAAAAGGCTGCCAAAGTGGTCTGTGTTATGGAAAGGTTACAAATGCTGCCTTAAGGCAATGACTTGCACGGGAGAGACAGCTGTCACACATATAGCATAGATGCACCCTGTGTCACCGGCACCTCCGCCCTAAGCTGCAGACTCACTCGGTGAGTGTGGAGGGTTTTAGTACCATGCACAACACAAGAACATCTCGCCTCTGGAGGTGAGCCCAGCAGGCAGTGAGAAAGCCAGTGTGGGCCTGGGCTCCCGGATGACTGGAATCTCCTTCGGGCTTAGCAGGTCCAGGTCCAAAGCGGAAAGTCTCCAGTGGATGCAGATGGGACTGCTTTGTTGAAGTGACTGCCCATTTTTATTGAGGATGAACATGACCAATTTTATGGAGTTTTAGGGGCTCTCTTAGCCCTTAGGAATCAGTACTGAATCATGGACTAACGGCCTTAATATACCAAAAGCCTTATCAATAAGAAAAAGAATTCCCCATCAGACACTTAAACAAAATATAATAATGCAATTAATATGACTAAATCACATATGGCAAAAATTATTTGGCCTCACTTACAATCAAAGACATGCAAATAAAAGCAAGATTTTTAAAGTACCTATCAATTTGGTAAAATTTTAAAAATTAACAAAATTCAGTTTGATAAAGATATGGAAGGAAAATAAGCAATCACGCCTTGTTAGTGGGAACGTAAATTACTATACTATATTTTGAAAGTCTAGTTTAACAATGTTTACTAAAATGCTGTTTGGGCATAACTTCTGACCCAACACTTCCCCTTCTAGGAATTTACCCCCAGGAATTCATCATAAATATATAAATGAATATATGTGCTAGAATGTTCATTACCCCCTTATTTATAGTAGCCAAAAAATTTTAAAAACTACAATAAAACCCTGGAAACAGCCTAAATTTCTTATATATTGCAGCAGGGTAATTCATCAAGATATTTTGCTTTGTCTTCCCTGTGTGTTTCCACCTGTTCCAAGAAAATAGGCAGGCTTCCTTGCCTTAAGGGAGGTATGTGTTGTGCAGCAGGAAGCAGAAGTTGCCACCTGAGAACCTGCCTTCCTTGGCTTTTTTTTCTGGAAAGTAAGTTCATGCTGAAGTGGTGAAGCCAGGGAGGAGAAAACCGAAACATAATCAGAGCAGCAGAATGGGGGAGGCCCCCCCAAGAGGACACAGGGCTTGGTGGGTTCCGTGTTTGTGGGGGTCCATGCTCTGCTCAAACTCAGTTTTGTCAATTTTTCAAAACTTTACCAAATCAATAGGTATTTGAAAAATCTTGCTTTTGTTTACATTTCTTTGTTAGTGAGGTCAAATACTTTTTACCATATTTTACTAGGTCATGCTAGTTGCCTGTTTATATTTTGTCTATTAGTCTGATGGGGTATTCTTTTTCTATAGATTTGTATGACCTTTTGTACACTAAGGCTATTAGCCCACGATTCGGTGCTGGTCTTTAAGGGATAAGAGAACCCCCTAAAACTCCGTAAGATCAGCCATCTTCATCCGCAAGCATCGCCATGGGGCGGGGAAGGAATGGAAGCATCTTGAGCTCAGCTGAAGCCCTCTGACTCCGCTGGCCTTGACAAACAACCACCAACTTGTAAGCAGCAAGCTCACCGGACTCTGAGGAAACATTCAGCTGAATGGATTTCATCTCTGAAGTACCTGGAGTGGATTAAAGACCAGAGAGATTTCTCTGGATCCTCAGGGGAGAAGGGTGTAGGAGAGGAAGGGAGCCTCGATGGTGTTTGCTTTTGAATTCTGCCCAGTCTGGATGGAGGTGGAGAGTAGAATTTAATTTGATATAAAGTAGTAACCAAATGTGGCATTTCCTGCACTCTTAAATTTTCCAACTTGTGTCACTGAATCTGCTACTACATATTTCCTGCTGACTAAACCTCTCTTCTGGTAACTTTGTGACGAGAGGGCCCACAAAGCACGAGGAGACCATGCCTGTCCCATAATACATGCGACCTCCTGCCTGCTGGAGTAAGGCAGGAGAAATGAAACTAGACATACGCAGAGGTCACCAAAGGTGCATTGATATGGCTGTTACAGAAACCATGTGCAAACCTGCAGGACAGGGAAAACTGCAGTGCAGTTCCAAAGAACTAGATCTGATGCTCAAAGAACAGAGCAAAACACCTTATGGACAGAGGAAACAGGAGGTGCCAGGAACCCGTTCGTCCACTTTTTACTCAGGATGCAGAAACTGGGTCAGAGCTTGTTCCAACTCAGCCCCCAGGTGAGGGCCGTAAGCTGCCAAGGAGTTTGCACTGGATCCCGCCAAGGAGCCGGGCAACTGCAGAGATCCTCTCCTTTCAAGCGAACCGAGGTGGATGGTTGGCCCCTGGGAGCCTGGAGAAGCATCGGTTCAAACAAGTGGATAGTCATGAAGTCTTTACAGGCAGGAGAAGAGAGTGTGCTGTCGACACAGCTTCTGATGCAGGGTTTGAGAAAAAAAAACAAAACTGGGTTTGCTTAGTTTATCTTTTTGTTTGTTTTTTAACATGCTCCCAAATGACTCCATTTTTTGCTCCTGTGGCTATGCATAGATCCAGAGTAAATTGATTTAGTGTCAATCCAAGCCCCTGGGCTTTCCATCTAAGCTACCTCTGATGGATTACAAGTGTGCTACGATTTTTATCTCTTAAGTCCTTAGTGTTGAGTTCAAGACTAAGAAGCCCAGAGCTCCCAGGATGGCCACCTCATTCCAGAGCAGCCTCTTCCCTATGCCTGTGGTGTGCTCTAGAGTTTGCTGATTTTCTGTATTTTCTATAAACTGAAAAAGGCTGGAAATCACTCCCTAGGCAACTTGTTTGTGCAAGATTTTTCTTAATAAGTTGTTGAGATCATGTGATTTACACTGTGGCTATTTCCCATAGTCATCTCTGTCTCTCTTATTCCAAGTGAAAGCCCATTACGATAACCTCAGGCCCTCTCGTTTGGCTATAATTTTCTCCAGGTACTCACGGTTAAGACAAATCAAAGCACACTGGGCTCCTCTTTCTCTTTCCACTGAACATTTTCAATGTTGTGAAGAGGTAGGTATCACATCATTCTGTGATAAACCCCACTTACCCAATAAGCTCTTAAGAGATGAACTTGGTAGAGGAGTATCTCATAAAGACTAACAGACTGATTATTTAGGGCATATGACTATTTTTTCTATTAATTAAAAATTCCTTTGAACAGAATGGAAGGGCAAAAAGATTACAGACATGAGTTTTTGGTCAACTGAGAGAACCTAAGTCACAGATTAAAATTTAGCTGTAAAGTGAAAATTTTGCACAGGCAATTCTTTCTGCCTCTTCTCTCAGGCTCTGTCTGGACGTATATCTGAACTGTCGAGTCTAGAGGTCTCTGCAATAACCCACTGGAAATCTGTGTTATATCTTTAGCAGAGAGGAGGCATGTGATGACATGTGGTGCTGATCGGGTCATACCCAGGGGAACTGAGGGACATCTGGGCCTCAAGTTTATCACCTCTATGTTCTAATTGGCAGTAGGTAATGTGGTCTCTCTTTGCTGACATGCCCAGAGATGAAGAGGACAAAGTTATAGGCATTAGGCACCCAACCGTTCACTTTGCAATTTTTAATAAATAAGTCAGTTTCTTAGATGAATTTGCCACTAGAAAATTTGGGGGAATCTTTGGCTTTTATGACTCAATAAGGTCATCATCAATGATGATAGCAACTGATCCTAGTTTTTTAGTGCTGACCAGATGCCAGGTATTCTCCTAAGCAATTTATATGTATTAATTCATTTAATTCTGCCATCAACCCTATAAAATAAGCATTCTAATCTTAGGAAGAGCGAGCTTGCTCCGGGTCATATGGCTAGTGAGTGGTGGAGATGAAAATCAAGTCCATGTCTGTCTCACAACAAAGCCCATTTTCAAAAACCACTATTCTCTAGCATCTTCTGTAGAGAGCACATCGCACTCATTCATTTGGTTCACAGTTCCCAGTCCCTGCAGCTTCTCTCCTCTAAGCTCTGCCCAAACCAAAAATGAAAATACAGCATTCAAAAGTCAGCTGAGTTGCTGCTACACATTTTTATTTTTTGCATTTGAACCATTGAAAAAATAGTGAGACGGGCTCTAACAGGGTGGAAATGGCTGTACAGAATGTGAGGGAGGACTGGAAGTTTTCAGGACATGGGCCGAAAGGCCAGTCACACATCTTTTACCAGAGGCGTGCCTGCTAATCTGGGGCATGTCAGAGCCTGAACACCAGCGTGTGATGTGCCTATCACTTTACTGCAAGAATCTTCACCGCGTGCCCATCCCTCTAAGTGCTACAAGGCTCCCTGCAGCCAGCGGAGCCGGGTGCCAGCCTCCAGACACCAAGCAATTCCTCCTGAAGGGAATGAGTGACAGAGGACAATGGCATGATCAGGCACCGGCAGTCTGTGTGTGGTCTGAGATTGCCACATAGTTATGAGCGGAATTCGCAAAATGTGGCCTCCTTCATGATCATTCCTGGTAGTGTTTGGTGACATTTGCCATAGAGCAGAGGTCCTCAATAAATGTTGATGATTGTGATAAAGATTTACATAACAGCCTGGTGCTCGTGTAATGCTAAAAAAACAGACATAATATAAATTATGTATTGGATAGGATATTTGGCTTTAACAATTTATAGCTTCATAGAAATGGCTTGTAAAATGTTAGGGCTAGGAGGAATATTAGAGACCATAGACACACTCCAACTCTCATTTATAGATGCTAAAACAGGCTCTAAAAATTATAATACCTCCCCCTAGGTTCTATACACTTATTTATTATGACTATTATATAAACTGAGATCTTAAAAATATATTGTGAATGTTAGTACTTGCTTTTAGAAAGCTCTTTTTTGAAGGTAGGATTAGATGCCTGATTTGAAATCCATCAGTTCAGATTTTCTACACCTGTTATGGAATGTTACAGGAAAATTTACAAGCCGGGCGCCATGGACACTCGCAACAGAGTCACCATCTGCACTGTGCCTGATGCAGACAGGCATCTACAAATATCAACTGTCATTCTCATTGTCGTTCCTAAGAATGTCTATTGGCTATTGTTATTAACATGAATGTCTCCAAACATTTTTGTTATAATAGTCCTATCACTTTTTATTTTAAAAGAATTTATTTTAATGGATTTGGGGGGTACAAATGGTTTTTGGTTACATGGATAAATTGTGTAGTGGAGAAGTCTAAGCTTTTAGTGTACCTGTCACCCGAATAGTGTACATTGTACCCAATGGGTAATTTTTCATTCCGTACTCCCCTTCTACCTTCCACCTTCTGAGTCTCCCATGTCAATTAAGTCACTCTGTGTGACCGTGCATACACACTGCTTAGCTCCCACTTATAAGTGAGAACATGCAGGGTTTGGTTGTTTGTTGCTGGGCTACTGCACTTAGGATAATGGCCTGTGGCTCCATCCAAGTTCCTGCATGAGACATTATTTCATTCTTTTTTATGTGTGTGTGTGTGTGTGTATATACACACACCACATTTTCTTTATCTACTCATCAGTTGATGGACACTTAGGCTGGTTCCATATCTTTGCAATTGTGAATTGTGCTGTAATAAACATACAAATATAGGTATCTTTTTTTTTTAATAAAATGACTTCATTTCCTTTGGGTAGATCCCCAGTAGTGGGATTGCTGGATTGTGTGGTGGATCTACTTTTAGCTCTTTGAGAAATCTCCATACTGGTTTCCATAGGGGTTGTACCAATTCATATTTTCACCAATAGAATACACCTATTTGTAAAACAGTTTTGAGCATGCTTTCCAAATATATATATAATATGTATATATATATGTAAATTATATAATGGACTATTCTATGTATTATTTATGTTATTAATAATGAAATAAAATCAAAAGGGTGAAATAAAAATAAATATATTTGAGTACATGGGATTCCTTTTACCAGTCTGCTCCTTTTTCCTATGTTTACATTTTTCCATAATAAAAAAAGGAAATGGGAAAAAATATTTAAAATAAGCATTTTCTTTTTCTACTCCTTGTGGTGCATCCTTAGCTTTCTAACTTGAAAGTAGAGAGCTCAATTAATCACCAAAAATGACATCTTTGATTCCCTGAGAAGGGCACTTTCCTAAGAACTCAAAGGCAGCTATATTCTTCACTTTCCCAGGCAATGTGGTGTGGCAGCAGGCAGGTTCCAGATTAGCACATATTCAGTGCTTCTGAGAGTGGAGTTTGCAAGAGGAGAGGAAAGTCACACTACCCTGGCATGGGTAAGTAGCAGGAGATATGTTTTGAACTCTCTCATCATTCAATCCCTTCCCCTTCCCGACTCACACCCAATAAATCACCAAGTTCTACTGATTTTTCTAATCTTAACCCCTTATTATTGAGCACAAGAAGATGCTAAATGGTGTTGCAAAAAGGAAATTGTGACCTTTGTTTTCATCTCATCTTCTATACAGGAAGTGACATTTTCCCTGGGAAGAATTAAAAACTAAAACCATTCCACCAACACAGCAGACAGACTAATGATAATCTTTTATAAAGTACCCAACAGCCAGAAAAAAAGATACAGATTTGGGAAGAAAATTCCAGCATGTTATTGGACTTCAGCATCACACACTCACCACCAGAGTTTGCAGTCTTTCTCTTTCTTTCTCTCTCTGTCTCTCCCTCCTCAAATGCACCATTCATATAAACCCTTGCTCAGGACTCATCTCTACCCAGGGTCTACACTGATGTTTGCCATATTCTCAAGAATATGGCAGCACCACAAGCCCCAGCTCCTGCCTCCCCCCAGTTATTGTCTCATTGTTCTCATTGTTCTCATTGTAGCTACACAGAGCCGGGCAGATATTGTGGAAAACACATCGGTCTGCGAGTCAGGAGACCTGAGGTTGCATCTCAGCTCTTCCACCAATTAACTATTCAACCGGGAGTAAATCATGCCCTTTCTGTAGAATTTTGTCCTTCTTTGTTAAATAACAGGACTCTAGCTTTAAAGTTTTACACTTGCTTCTCCAATTGTAAGGTTTTCAAGGGCAGGGACCATATCTTTTATTGATTCTTACAATAGTATTCATACATTGGACAGGTGCTCCATAATATTTATATAGTTATGATTGTTACCAATTAAAAATAACTTCTCATTCTCCATTTCAAGCAAGGTTTTGTCCATTCAGTGCAGCAAGGTTGCTTGGAGAAAAGGTGCCATAAGTATGTCTGAGGAGGAGGCAGGACACTGGTGGCCAGAGCCAAGTGGCTGAGCTTCTAGCCCTGGGCCTGCCATTCCCCGCCTTTCTCATTTATTTATTTATTTGTTTTACATCTCTGGCCTCAGCCTCTTCATTGTGAAGCCAGTTGGTTGGAGGCAATAATTGCTCCCATTTCAATTTCCCCAAAAGCAGCACAGTTTTTTAGTTTTCGGAAACTTTGTTGTCCCTGATCTCATCCAGAGTACATACCTTGCAGAAACCAGAAGCCACACAGCCAAGAAGGGCAAATGTTGCCTTTGAGATCATGGAATATGCTTAGAGATACCAGCACTGTTCAACCCAGTGCCCCTGGGGAAGTTGCAGAGTGACAGGAAATTCAAGGAAACAACTGGCAGGGGGGCGGGGCCTGGAGGGGAAGAGACAGGAACAAAACCAGCAGCTCAGTTAGTCCTCAGCCCTCATGACTGAAACATGCTGTTCCGGCAGCTAGAAGGAAGGTGGCAAGAAACCTGAGAACAGGGAGCTTAATTATCACTGAAGCTCCCAGAGACACCTCCAACCATCTCATGTTTTCTTCCAGAATTGATTACACAGCTTACCACTCACAGCCCTGGTGTCGTGTGCTTTCCTCGTGTCTGACTGGAAGATAATTAGGAAAATTGGATTCTTCCTTCTCCTATAAAACCTACACTTCCTTACGGGTTGAATCGGTAAGGGATGAAAACACAGAACCTTAATATTAAATATAAAATGTTATTAAGAGAACAGAATGTGAAATGTAGCTTGTGCTTGGTACTCTTTGTATTTTGTGTACAGTGGAACCATTTCTCGACAAAGCCCCAATCCCTTGTTAACTGGTTGATCAACGCGAACCTTCTTACATTCCTTCAACAGACATTTTCCTAGCAGCCGTTATGTGTCAGGCACTTTTCCAAGTATGAGGGAGACCAAGACGAAAAGGTCTTAGCTTGACCTTGGAGGTCCTTGCAATCTAATGAGGCGGCAGAAGAGCAGACAATTATGACACATTATGATAAGAAATATAATAGAGCTTCTCTCTTGCCCAGCTCAGCCCCTTGTGTGTTTCTTTCAGAGCACCTAGCCCAGTTGGCGGTGACTTCATTTGTGTAGTTACTTTGCTCTGTTTCTTTGATGAAAATATAAACTCTGTATGTTTAGGGATCATAATTTCTGGAATGTTTATGAACCCAAATCTGAAATTTAAAATTACAGGAGGCATACATCTAGATTATAATTATAGAGGGCATATGTCTAGATGATATTATATGTATATCTCTGGATAACAAATGTCTACATTCTTTTTCTTGAATGAAGGGTGCAAAATAAAAGCTTAGAGATGCTTAAGAGAAGAGAGAGGAAGACCATGATACAGATTTTGAGATTTTGTGATGAGCCGGCCACCTGTTTCCCTGACCAGCTGCCTGGCTGCATGCATTTCAGGCCAGTGGATAACACATTCTGCGAGAGGAAGGAAGTCTTTACAGTTCTTTGCCTTCCCCCATGGAAAGTCTTAACTGGCATCACGTTCATTCACAGCAGACATTCAGATTTTTCTAGAAAACCCTCTGCCTCCTCTTGCCCATGGGGTTGGGACTGCTGAGTGGGAGGGCAATAATGCTCATGCTCTCCTGCTGAAGGGACACTGAGCCAGTGAGGACTGTGGTCATGGCCCCTCTGCCAACAGGTGCAACCAGCCTAGAAAGCTTCATGGCTGGGCATGGCAGGGTGAGGGCAAGTTGGATTGCCGTCAGAGAGGCTTTACCAAATGTGTCATTTAGTAGCTCTGCTGCTTACCACCTCCACAGAGCAAGAAAGAGCAGAGCTCCTTGCCAACCCCACATGCAGAAAGCTTGTGACAGAGGCAGCATCCCTGCCCACCAGGCATGCAACTCGCTGCTGAGGCTGGGAGTCCAGGAACCCATGCAGTGGGGCGAGCAAGCTCATCACTAACATGGGAGTCTGATGCTCCCACTTGACTCTGGCACAGATGGCAGAGAGCAAGGTAGGGAAGAGGGAGGGAGCAGGGAAATCATGGCCCCAAGCCAGAGATTCCAGGGAAGTTCATGGAAAGCCTGTGGCTCTGCTCTTCTTGACGGTGATACTAGTAGCTCCTGGGGCTTGTGAGCACAGGCTCTAAGAAAATCCACATGACTTGTGTTCCTCATAGCAGAGGGAGGATCTGGGAAGACACACCTGGAGCGGGTGTAGTTTCTGGAAAGAGCAGGTAAAATCTGCCTCATTGTGGTACAGAAACTTCTGAATTTAAGAGAAGTCATCTTTGTCTTAGATAAAAGTCATTGACAAGTTTGAAATCTGTGGCTAGTGATAGACACAATACAGCAAGCTAAAAGGCAACTTTAGAAATCCAAGAATCCAAATATCAAACTTAATTCCTTTAAAATGTCTCACGATTTTTTTACTCACATTCCCCCAGTTGAGACTTAAATATTTGTTCACAAAATATGGACACTTACTAATCTACATTGACCGTTTATCAAATTGACATGATGTCTAATGTTAATGTAGCTATAATAGTATCCCTCTAAGGTCTCCTCTACCATTGTACTCAAAAAGCCTAGGGTAAGTTACTATGTGTGTTTTGGTAGATAAAAACTACTACAAGCGTGTTATCTTCAAATAATTTTTAAATGTTCCATGACTTTCAACTCTATTACCACTTCAGCGATATTATGAGTAAGAAATTCTGAAGAGCCTTCTTATTGCAAATACCTAGTAATATTTCTTAATATGTACTAATAGTCTTTTAAAATCTTAGGTAGGGCCACAGCCCCACAAAAGGTGATAGAAATCCACAGGGGCCAAAAACAAAAAGTGAACTAACCTAGAGTAATACATGTGTGACAGAGACAAGGGCTACAGGGAAGGGATCTGCCAAAACCAGGAATTTAGAGACCTGGCTTATAGTAGCCACGTGGGAGAATGAGAGACAAGGACTTCAGCCCACACAAAGGATGGTAAAAGAACCAAGACCTCCATACACCCTGTACTTATGAAGAATGATAGCTACAGTGAAAGGGTAGGCTAACAAATCTGCTACTAGCAAGGAAATATGTCTGTCTAAGTGCTTGGCTTTCAGTGGAAAAAAACAATCTCTCTGGAAATTAGTATCTATAAGCCTATCCATGTACAGAATTAGGATTCAAACTTATGTCACTTGCATCATTCAGGGAAATTCAATTCAATAAATTAAATTAAATTACTGCTGCACTGGGGATACTCCAGGATGCTTGGAATGAGATAACACAAATTCTTTCTGGAAGAATGCATCTCAGCCTGGGTCTTTCAGAATTTGTACATATAAAAACAGCCACATATGAGCACCTAGTCATATTGTTTAAGAAAAAAAAAATAAAAGTTATCAGAAACAACAAAAATCAGAGCTAGACACACTTCTCCTCATTATTGGAATTATAGATAAACACTAGAAAATGAGTGGGATTAAAATGTTTTCAGAAGTATAGGGATTGGAAATATGACAATAGAACATGATACTCTCAGATATAATCAGGTGGATTTGTGAAGGAATCAAATAGAACATGTGGAAATGAAAAATATAATCTTCAACATATAAAGCTCAACAGATGATTAGACAGAGCTGAAGAAATAGTAAGGAAGCTGGGAGATAGGACACAAGATATTGAAATGAATGCAGGATAGACAAAGAAATAAAAAATATGAAAGAAGAATAGCATGAGAATCTCTGACGTATGCCTATTGAAAATTTCAAAAACAGAGAATAAAGAGGATGAAAAAAGAAGCAATATTAGAAAATAAAATAGTTAAAAAATGTCTAGAATTGATGAAACACACAAGATGCAAACAGATGTAGGAATAAAAAAAACTTCTAAAAACATTATAGTGTAACTGCATAACATGAAAGACAAAGAGGAAACCTTAAAATCAGTTAGTGAAAAACAGAGTTTACTTATAAGGGAAACACACTTAAATTGATAGCAGACCTGAAAAGAAACAATAGAAACCACAAGTTAGTGGATAACATCTTCAAAAGGATGAAAGAAAATAACTTCCCACTACAGATTGTATTCATAGATAAACATTTGAAATGGAGGTAGAATCAAAGGAGCACAGGTTGGGAAGGGAGAAATAATGCTGTCTTTGCACACAAATGACATGATTGTGTAGAAAATCTGAAAGAATCTACAAAAAAAAAATCTCCTAAACTAATAAGTAATTATTACAAGGTTGCAGAATATAAGGTTAGCATACAAAAATCAATCACTTTCCTATACACCAGCAATAAATAAGAGAAGTTGGAAATTAAAACTATATTATCCTTTATAGTAGCCCACCCAGTAAAATGCTTAGGTATAAATCTAAAAAAAAATGTGTAAAAGATCTATATAAGGAAAACTACAAAACTCTGATGAAAGAAAAAAAAGAACTAAATAATTAGAGATATTGTCCATGTTCATAAATAGCAAGATTTAATGTTATCAAAATTTCAATTGCTCCCAACTTGGTTTATATATTTCCTATCAAAATCTCAGCAAGTTATTCTGTGGATATCAACAAACCGATTCTAAAATTTATATGGAGAGACAAAAGACCCGAAAAGCCAACTCAATATTGCAGGAGAACAAAGTCAGATAACTGGCTCTACCCAACTTCAAGAACTACTAAAAAGCTACAGTAATCAAGACAGTGTGGTGTGGGCAAACGAATTGATGAATAGATCAATGGAACAAAATAGAGAACCCAGAAATAGACCCACATAAATATAGTCAACTAGTTTTGACAAAGGAGCAAAGATGATTCAAGGGAGAAAAGATAGTCTTTTCAACAAATATGAGGGAACAACTAGGCATACATCTGCAAAAAAATTAATCTAGACACTAACTTTACACCCTTCACAAAAATTAATTACACATGTATTATAGACCTCAATGTAAAATACAAAACTATAAAACTACAAAATAACACAGGAGAAAATCTAGATGAATTTGGATATGGTGATGACTTTTTAGATACATCATCAAAAGCATGGCCCTTTAAAATGCTTTACACCTTGGCCAACAATATTCATGAGGCAACTCACTGGATATTAGACCTCAGACAACCCTGCTTCAGAGAAACCAAATGCCTCTGACCATAGAAACAGCCAAAGTATGGTGTATACCTCAATTTTGCACTCCAACCCTGATTGGTGGTACTTCTGTTTGGTGGAACCTAAACCATATCCAGAATATTAGCTGCAAGAGTCTAGAAAAGACCTTTTAGCTTTCTAGCCTTTGTAAATTAGAAAGACGTGAAATGTACGCTGAGGGCTGTTCCTCCATGTCTACCAGAGAGGTGATCAGAATTAAATCCTTTGATTATTTAGAAACAAAGTGGGAATAGTGAATAGTTGTACATTTCAATTTAAATGCATATATTAACATTTGAAGGCCAACTATTAAATTAAGCAAAATGCATATCTTCCATAAATACAGATGAAAAACTGAAAAAGAAATCACTCCTAAATATTTAGAAAGGAGAAATAAAAGTACAGTAAAACCAATAAAATGGAAAGTTCAAACTAAATGGTAGACAAAAAATCTTCATTAATTTACTCTAAGTATAAAAAAGCTAGCATCAGGTATAAAAGACAGATCATGTCATACTGAATTTAAATTTTTAAAAAGCAAAGTCTGTTTTCTGTTTCCACTAGAAATAAATCCAAAATATAAGTTCACAGGAAGATTGAATGCAAGAGGATGAGCCCATTGCCAGTAAAATGGATGAGAAATTGTGGTATAATCAAGAAACATCATGTATTATACAGCAGTGAAAATAATGAAGTATAGACAACAAAGTGGTTAGCTCTCAGTGGCATAAAATTGCGTCAAAAAAGTAAGTCCCTAAAGACAACATACAGTATAGAACATTTTTTTATGAAACTAAAAAAATATTGTTTAAGCATATAAATATATGAGGTGAACCTAAAAGCAAAACAAACACAAGCCAAGGAAATGATAAACACAATATTTAGGATGATTACTGCCTCTGAAGGGAAACCAGGAGTGTGAAATATACAAGGAGTTCATATATAAATGACCAGCAATGTTGTATGTACTGGGTAGTTGGTTCATAGGAGTTTATAATATAAATATATACATGAAGAAACAAACAAATGAAATAAGGTAGGGTCATGCATGAATCAATAAATACAGTACAATAAATACATCATGCATTGAAAATTTTGCTTAATCCTATTCTGTGCAATTGAGAGTCATAAAAAGTACTGGTAAATATATACAGATAAAATTTAATGACCCTGGCATCATACCATAAAATTCATGATATCTGTCATGGCAAAGCAATTAGTGGACATTATAATAAAATATTTAGATTCACCAAGAAATTATAATGACTCTTAACCTCTATTCACCCAATAATATAGCTTCAAAGAATAGAAGTAAAAAATTGACAGAATTATAAAAAGAGATTAATAAATTTACTATCATAATTGGAGAATTTTAGCATCTCACTTTCATTAATTGATTGAAAAAGTAGGCAAAAGCTTACTAAGGATATAAATTTCAATAACATAACTAACAAGTTTGATCTAATGGAGATATGTATAGCCCTGCAACATACAAATTTAGAATGCATATTCTTTTGAAATACACATTGAATATTTATAAAAGCTTACCACATACTAGGCCCTACAGCAAGTCTTAAGATCAGTGCCAGAATATTTGTATGAAAAAATCATGTTATCTAACCCTGATGTAATTAAGTAAAAAATTAGGAAAAAACCCTAAGAAGTTTACTGTAGTAAAGCCTAAACGTATGGAATTTTAATGAAAAACACTTCCTAATAATTAATTTGTCTATGCTATGGTTTGAATGTTTGTCCTCTCCAAAACTAATGTGGAAATTTGATTGCCATTGTGGTGGTGTCGAGAAGTGGGGCCTTTGTGTAATGATGTTGCCATGAGGGCTCTGCCCTCATGGGTGGGATTAATGCCATTATGAAAGGGTGAGTTCAGCCTCTTTTGCTTCTTTGCCCTTCTGCCACGTGATGACACAGCAAGAAGGCCCTTGCCAGATACTGGTGCCTTGATCTTGGACTTTCCAGCCTTCAGAACTGTGAGAAAATAACATTCTTTTCTTTATAAATTACCCAGCTGACAATATGAACTTATATCCAGAAAATCCCAAAGAATTCACCAAAAGATTCTTGGAATTGAAAAATAAATTCAGCAAAGTCTCAGGTTACAAAATCAATGTATACAAATCAGTAGCATTCCTTTACTCCAATAACAGTCAAGCTGAGAGTCAAATTAAAGACTCAATATCATTAACAATAACCACAAAGAAAATAAAATACCTAGGAATATACTTAACCAAGGAGGTGAAAAATTTCTACAAAAAGAACTGCAAAACCCTGAAGAAAGAAATCACCAATGACACAAACAAATGGAAAAACATATCATGCTCATGGATTGGATAGAATCAACATTTTTAAAATGTCCATACTACACAAAGTTATTTACAGATTCAGTGCAATCCTCATCAAAATTCCAGCATCACACATCACAGATCTAGAAAAAAAATAATTCTATGCTTCCTTTGGAACCATAAAAGAGCCTGAATAGCCAAAGCAACCTTAAGCAAAAAGAAGAAATCTGGAGGCATCACATCACCAGACTTCAAATTACTATATAAGACTATAATAACCAAAACAGCATCGTATTGGCACAAAAATAGAGACATAGACCAATGGAACAGAACAGAGAACCCAGACATAAAACAATCCACATATGGCAAACTGATCTTTGACAAAGCAGGCAATAATATACACTGGGGAAAAGAATCCCTATTCAATAATTGGTGCTGGGAGAATTGGATAGCCACATGCAGAAGAATGAAACAGGGTTCCTATCTCATACCACTCACAAAAATTAATTTAAGATGGATAAAAGACTTCAATGTAAGGTATGAAACCATAAGAATGCTAGAAGAGAATGTTAGAAACTTGGATCCTGAAATGAGAAGACACATGGAAAAATGTAAGCTGAACCCCAAACCTGGACCTGAACTGACCTCAAAACATGTGAGTGAGAAATAATAGTTGTTGTAAGCCACCAGGTATCAGGGTTGTTTGTTATGCAGCATTATTACCACAAATGCTGACTTATATTTTCAATTACATAGCATTAGGGTTATATAATTACTTATGTCAGGCCCAGAGAATGACTCTATTAACTCTGGTTGGATTACAAACATACCAATCACTATCTAGAGAAAGGAAACAGTCAAATTGCACAAACTTAAGATGTTCCCTTAACATTGAAGGTTAGTTATGTTTGGTAATGTTGGTGGTCTACGACTACCTCCCAACCCAAACCATATAAATTTGGGAGAAATTTTCAAAAGAACAGAGGAAAAATTAGAAAACATGTGGAACAGAGAAAACTCTAGCTAGTGTAAATCACTTACATAATTGGATTTTTCTCTATTACATAATTTATTTGGACCCAGAAAATTCCAAAATAATAATAAACATTTAAACAGATGATTCATTTTATTCTCAGAGTGCCTATGGGAGTTTTCTTGATTATCTTTCAGCATTTAGTTCTATTTTACTTAGGAAAAATTTTATGAAGGAGATAAGATTTCAGGATTATAAAGGAGGAAAGGAGAATTACCTGACATAATATATGATCTCTTTTTTTTCTTTAACCACTACACTATGGAATAGATATGATTTCTTTTGAAATTTGGTACCAGAGAACTTGACGGCTTACCTTTTGTCAGTGTTTTACAATTATTTAGAGTACAAATATTCACTAGATAGACTTAATGCATTTTTTAGATTATTATTATTCTAAATGATTTTGTAGAGTACAAATATTCGCTAGATAGACTTAATGCATTTCCTCCTGAACTTACAAATGTAATAAAATGGCTAAGCAAAGGTATGCTTCTAACATGGCTAATAAATATAGCTTTATAATAAAAACGAGGAAAGCAAATTGTTATTTGACTCCCTTTGAACTGATGTCCAAGGTGATATAAAACAGGAAGACTGCATACTACATTGCCTTACATAACCTCTTCAGGTTATGCAAGAAAAGTTCAGATCATTTTTGTATGAAATACAAAAAAACCAAAACCAAAACCAAAAATCAAACAAAAATACCAACCTCATCAAATTATAGTTGGAGACACGGAACATGTAGCGAATTGATTTTATTCAGAAGGATCCAGGCTGACATATTGTGTAGGTCAAGATTAAAGCCCTATGCTTGATAGTGTTCAAAACCCAGCCCATGAAGTGGCATGCCAGATTAGGGGACCACACTATCTTACTAAGTACTTGGGTGCCAAAAAGTATGTTGCTCCAAGTCTGAGATTTCCAACTGATGTGTCACAATGGGTTACAGATGTGACACAAGAAATTGTTGTTACTGTCTTTGCTTTTATTTTTTATCTGTTTTATTACAAAATAAAATATACAGAAAACCACACATGCAATAAATATTTCTCTTAAGTTATACTGCAAATGCCCTTGTCAGTATCCACACAGGGCCCAAAAGTAATGCTTTGCCAGCTGCCCCAAAAGCCTGATTGTGGTCATTCTACAGAGATAAAATTGGTCCTCCACCCAAAATTTGGCTTGGATGTTGGGACCGATGTTGCCAAACTTGCACAGAAAGTGTGTGAAAAGATTTATTACTCATATAATGAGGCTCTTTGGCAAGAGCACGGCAGGTTTCTCAGCAGGTCTGAAATGGCTTGCGTAGTTTGAACTTCTTGTTGAAGCCAGTGGAGAAAGCTCATGGGCTCTCTTACTGGCCTGTCCAGATGTGGGACAGAAAGGGGAGAGGGGTGCTTGAATGTTGTCAGCAGTCAAATATCAGACATGGAGCCAGCATCTTTATTGTACCTCTCTTTGTGTCCCAGCTCAAGGGCAGCCCCGTCGCTAACTACCAAAAGTAACCACTACCTTATCGTTTACAGAAATCACTCCCTTGCCTTTCTCTGTAGTTTTTTTTCTTTTAACCATGAAAGTAGACAGTTGTAGACATCATCATTTAGGCTTGTCCATTTAAAAGATTTCATGTGTCTTTTTAAATCTTTTAAAATCTATATTTTCTCCCTTTATTTCTTTCTTTTCCTTTACTTTTTCTGTTGTGGAACTAGGGCATTTGAATTATATGGTTTTCCATACTTAGAATTTTGTGTTGACTGCATATTTATGGTTTTATACAATATATTTCTCTATTCTCCAAATTTCCTGCAAATTGGCAACTGGATGCAGAGGCTTGATCAGACTCTCGCCCATCCCTTTGGCAATGCTTGAGGTGGGTAAGTTAAATATGTGACAGAGGCGTGGTACTCAGTAAACGCAGCACAAAGCAGCTTGGTTCCTGGAGGTGGTGTTAGGAAAAAAAGAACATTTGGAATTCTCCTGTTCTCAAGTCCTTCAGTCACCTGGTTGGTCCCTTCTGTTTTCTCTGCACAGATACTGAGATCATGCCGGTCTTAGGGTTATCTGCTTGTGTTGTATCACCCACTTGTATTTTGGAGTTTATGGTGATGCCTTGTCACGTGGTTTTGTTGTAAGGGTTATTGGTTTTGCTATCCAGTTGTTCTGTCTGTTTTTATATGGATATTCAGAAAGATTTAAAACCTTTGCGGCCACTGACACCATCTTCCTAATATTCCCCACAAGATTTTTTTTTTTTAATGAACTCACAATGTTAAAAATTCTAAAACCAATTTTGAAAACATTTAAAAATATACAATAGTTGAATTATAATAAATAATATTTATCTGGCTTCCACTGGACACTTCCTGAATTCAGTAGTTCTCAAAAAATTATTCTATTTATGTTAACAATACTTCAGACCTTCCCTAATATTTTGTATTTTATTTTATTTTTTTACCATTTTTATATAATACTCAAAATGTAATGTATGTTTTCATCAAGTCCCAAATACCTTTCTCCACGTCCCCTTGCCCTTCCAGTGTACTGCATATGCTTTGCAATAATCATTTTCTTAATGTGTGCTGACTTGAAAGAAGGTTGGGTAACACTTCTCAAAGGGACCATCAGTGTTTATCAGAAGAATAGGCTCACAGTTCTGGGAAAATAATACAGTTCTATTTTGTTTTTAATGGACTGTCAACATGATGAAGCAGAATGTTAAATGTGCTCTTGGTTAGGTAATGGCGGAAGGCCGGACCATTTGCAAACCTTCCATATTGTATATCTGATCCCATAGGCTTAGACTATCTATATGAGACTCGCTGATGATACTATTGTGTCTGGAGAAGTTCAGAGACCTTAAAATGCTGATAAAACTTTCCTTTGCTTCATTTCCTTTGATTTTGCTTTCCTTTCCTTTAAAAATAAAAAAGGCAATGAAGCCACAAAATACAAACAACTAAGCTTTCAACAAAAGACATAATCTAACAGTCTTTCCAACTTGGCAGGCAGAATAAAAGCTCTTCAAATAAACAAAGATCCTGCAAAAACAAATTTTCTTGTCAATAATATTGGGCAGGATCCAGAGGAGTTGAAAAATAAGCATTGCAATTTTCTGAGTGCCCCATGATCCAGTAGTACCTTTATAAGACGTATCCAGCACCTTGGTTTCAGAAGTGAGAGGCAGTGGATGATGTATTGGTTTCCTAGGGTTGCTGTAACAAAAGTACCACAAACTGGGTAGCTTAATATATTGCATATTTAAAAATATATAATATTTGAATTATAATAAATAATATCTATCTGGCTTCCCCTGAAAACCTCCTAAATTCAGTAGTTTGAAAAAAATTATTCAGGTTATTTATATCTGAATAAATGTGAGAAATTTATTTTCTCACAGCTCTAGAGGCCGGAAGTCCGAAATCAAGGTGTCGGTTGCATTGGTTCCTTCTGGAGGCTCTGGTCCATATCTCTCTGCTAGCTTCTGGTGGTTGCCAGCGTCCTTGATGTTCCTTGTCTTGTGGCTGCATCTCTCCTTTATCTGCCTCTGTTGCCACATGGTGTTCTTCCAGAGTGATCGGTCTTTCTGTGTGTCCTCTCCTCTTCTTATAAACACAGCTCACTTAATCCAGTACTACTTCAACTTCACTAATGCCATTGCAAAAAACTTATTTCCAAATAGGTTAAATTCTGAGGTTTCAAGTGGGCATGAATTTGGGGGGAGACACTCGTCAACACTAAAGATAACTTTCACATTCTAACCAGAGTCTGAAATTTTTAGCCTTTGCAAAAATCTACCAGCGGTTACTATGTTTTTATTATAACAAAATGAATAGTGTTTAACCTTTTTAATACTTGTCCCTTCCTTAGTTTTACTTGTATTTGTTACATTTGAAGGTCACATTTCTTTAGTTCATCTTCTTTCTATATATTTCTATTCTCCTTAAGGAATTAAAAATAGAGCTCCTAATCAAGAATTCTGAATGATACATTAATGAAAACGTAGACACTCTTGTTCTCATAACTCCACTGTTTAACACTATTTTTGCCTTCCTACTTACTGTAGAATGCCTTCCAGTGGCAACATTTCTCATGATACCAAGAAAAATGTTGAAGTTGGCAAATCTCAAGCACTGAAAAAAAAATCAATATTGCCCTTTTGGAATAGAATTTTATATCTAAGTATTCTGACCTGGGACAATTTCAAGGGATGATATATTGGTCTCTTCTTCTTTACACAGGTATCATTGTTATTAGAAATTCATTTTTATATTTTTTCTCCAAAGTCGAAGATGACCCAAACTATTAAATTATTTTAATCTATTACTTTTCTTCCTGCCACCTGATACCACACTAAAAAAGTATCAACAAAATACTTCTGTTGAAATGGTCACCCAACCTCTTTAATGAAATTGCTAACCTCAATTTAGCTTTATGCTCAGGTCCTCCAGGCGTGGCCATTATTATTATTATTATTTATTTGTTTGTTTTTGAATTGGTAGGGTTACCAGAAAGAAGATGGGGCAGGAAGTTGGAATACCCAGGGCTTTAGAAAAGTAAGGGAAGCTGTATGTATGTGTGTGAGAGAAAGTCAGAGACACAATGAGAATCTACATGACTGTGAACGTTCACAGTGTTTCAAATACTCTGCTTTCCACAGATTTTCCTATTCCACAGATCTTGGTTTTGATATGCTCATAAATCTCTAAAACGTAAGCCTCTATATCGGTTAGGATTGGTTTCAACTGAATGTAAGAGAAGAAATAGCAGTTTAAATAAACAGGAGTTTATATCTGTCTTAAGGGAAATTTGCAGGGTGGCAGCTCAATGTTTCACCATGATGTTGCCAGGGAGCCCCGCTTCTTCTACCTCTACCAGAGCTTTGGTAAAACCTGTTCTTCTCCTCTTCCTTTATCATATCTTCTTAGGCAGTAGCATGGAGAAAAATGGAGTGAGGAAAGAAGAGTAAACCCCCTTTCCTTTAAGGAGAATTTCTGGGAACACTACTCAATGTAAGCTTCCACTGCATTGGTGGGAACTTGGTCACATGGTCACATCATGTTCTGAGCCTTGATAATGTCGTCTAAGCTGGATAGAAACATAAGCAGTTAATGGGTTTGCATGATAAAATAGTGAATGCCCAGTTAAATTTGATTTTCAGATAAATGATTTTTTTGTATAAGTATGCAATATTTGGGAACTACTACTAAAAATGATTCATTGCTTATCTGAAATGCAAATTAAACTGGGCGTCCTGTGTGTAACACTTGGGACATGCTCATACTAAAAATTGACTTGTTGTTTTTCTTAAAGTCACATTTAATTTAGCAATCTGCATTTTTATTTGCTAAATGTGACAATCCTAGTTAGAAATCGGGGTTCTACTATGAAGAAAAAGAGGCAAATGGATATTGGGGTTTAGGTAAACAGTGGTCATTGGCACAGCTACTTAGAAGGACCTGATGCAGTTGAATGTCATCTGGTTGTGAAATTACAAAATGGACTTTGAGATAGGGAATAGGAAAACTGGGGATAAACAGAACCTGCTGAGATCATCTTTACTATCTTTGCTAATAAACTTGTACTCATTAATCTTTGCTAATAAAGTCTGTGATTGAAAGCATCATTTGAAATACTCAACCTCTCAAATATAGTATTTGTTAATGAGGCTGTAGAGCAGTTAATGTGATTTTCTGCGTATACAATAGGAAGACGCTGACCATAAAAAAAAAAGATCTTTGTAAATTGCCTTCACAGTGCTGTAGGTAAAAAGACACAAACTCTTGCTTATGCTGGGTCAGAGTCCCCCTGTTTGAATCTGACATAAGGTGTGAACATGGTCCCTTCTGAATGATTCCTTTGTACCTGTCAACAGATTTTGAATGTTAATTCCAACTTACCATTTATTTAACTCATTTAGTTTATCCTGGAATATGAGGGGAGCCCCCAGGGACCACTGGCTTAGGCTGAGCTTCTCAAATACAGAAATGCTTTTCTGTTGGATAGTAAGGTCATCTCTGCATGGACCATCCTTCCATCCTGAATGGGACTTTAGGCCTCCAGCCTGGGTCTGACTCACAGCAGAAAAGGAACACTTAGATTTTCTATTTACATTTCCTTTGGTGGAAAACAGCAAGCTACACATTGAAGATAAAGCTACAATATCCCTAATATCCCTACTTCCCTGTCTTCACATGGGCCGTAAGGATTGTATATGATGAAGATGCATTTAAACAGATTTTCTTGTTCATATGCCTCATTTTTTCTTCTTACCTCTTCTTTTCCAGGATATCTGTTCCTCTGACTTCAACAAGAAAATTTTGTAGAAAAATTTTTAAATTATAACATTTTCTTGCAAAAAGGAAAGAAAGATGACTAGTGTGTTTGGGATTATTGCTTTTTTTGTCCCTTTGGATTCTGAAAGTATTGAGTGATTCATAATTCATTTTCAGGCACTGATACTATTCTTCTGGCTGTCTCTAAGTCATGATAAGAAAAAAAAAATCCTCAGAGAGCAAATTGAGAAGTAGCATATTTGTGGCTCAAGCTAGATGAATGGAAAAGAACAGAACACTCAGTGGATTAAATAGGATACTGCAAAGTAGGGTTTAGTGATTGAATAGTCGCCCAGTTTATATTAAAGGACTTATTTCCATTTGCAAAATGATTCCCTTTGTATGGTTGAAGGATTAATGTGCTGGGCATCTTCCCAGCACTAAGCATTTATTTAAAAAAGCTTTCCATGTCAAGAAAATGCAGGTTCTGAAGTGATAAATTTAATCATGAGATGTATAACTTGAAGTTCTGGCTAATTTCAGGTGTTGAACATCCTCCAACCGTTTTTACTGGAATGGGAGGGATACATTGAATGCCATGACTCAATTCCAGTTGTGTTATCACCTCCAATCAAATGAAAATGCCCTTGAAGCTGAGAGGGTGTGCATTCCTCACAGTGCTTACATTCAACATACAGCCCCATGAGGCCAAACTTCAAGATGAAAGTGAAGGAAATTACACAGTTGCTCAGAAATTTTCAAGTTTTGGCACTATGTCTGGATGGATGACTAAATTTTTCACTTTTCATCCATTCCTGTGCATAGCTATTCAAAGTGATGAAGTTGTCTTGGTGGATGCTCTGATTTGGCAATAACAGGCATAATAAGCTTCCTAAGATCATGGCTTGCAGTACTGTGAATACCATTATTAATATATATGCATTTTTAAACACTATTTCTCAGGTACTCTGGAGTAAACTCCAGTACCATTGCTGGCAGCCATTGAGCTTTTAGTGCAAGATTTGATCACTAATCATCTCCAACTCTCAGTTTTCAGTGTTGAGCCTGACATGTGGTTGGCACTCAATACATGTCTGGTGAACAAAATGGAACAACCCACAATGTGATGGAAACTTAGCCACAATCGCTGTTACACTCAGAAGAAATATTTCAAAAGCTAAGCCAGAAAAGAGTTTTTAAAAAATGCAGCTCTGAAAAAAGGCAGTAAATACAAATATGAAAAACAAGACATACAGCCAATAAATCAGCCACTGGGCTACCTTCACATACTTGGTTAATATCTCATTGAACTTGGACTTCATTTGAAGAAAAGTATTGTAACCTCTGCAAACACAAAGACACACAAAGCAATAAGATGATCAGTTCAATGGTCAACATGATTCAAAAGGAATTTCTTTGGAGCCACTCCCTGGTCCACAGCAATGTCGGCATCTTTCTCTCCTCTCCGTTTCCTTTACACATCCCAGCAATCGTCTTTCCTCTCTCTCCTCATCCCCAGCTCCCAAGATGATAATATTCTTCCTCCCTAACTCTACAGAGATTTTTTTCTTCCTTCCCTTCCTTCACAGGATTTCTCTTAGCCCTTTATTATGTAGATAAACTTAGCTTTTCTCCAGGTAAGAATTATCTATTCCCCTCAGGAAGGGTGCAGAGAAGGGGAATTGAGTTAGAAGTTGCAGAATTATCTTTGGGATGCTAGATGAATGGCCACATCTGTACACATTTCTAGATTAATCATTTTTGTCCCAGTGCAGTAATACTTTTAGTCAGTTACTTCACAAGAATCGGATTTTGATATGTAAAAAGAATGAGATCCCATAATGTGTGCAGTATTCCTTAACACAATTACTTTTATAGCCATCACAGACATTTCAAGGCCCAGTGAAGCTGACTCCTACAGATGACCTATCTGGTATCATATGGTTAGCTAGGCAGGTAAATAGAATCATAAAATGTTTACAATGCAGAATTGGTAAAAGGTGCTCCACAGAACCGGGCATCCTTGAACTTAAACATTTTCAAGCTAAAACGTGTCATGCTTAGGGTAGCAGCACTTACTTTTGGAGGGTGGATTAGCAGCCTAGCTTTATGACAACTGCAAGTGTTCAGGCAAGAGGAGATACTCCAAACTAAGCTAAGTATTTCACATTTATCCTCTGATTAGCAGTACATATTGAACGACCATTTCTAGGGAAGACTCTCAAGAGAATTTTTATATAATTTAGTGGCCTTAGTTTAACACACTACATTCTAAAGTCTTTTCCAGCTGTGATTAAAACTTTCAAAACAATTATCTCAACTATAAATTGTGGAAATATGTTATTTATTAAGTACATATGATATCTGGGAATTGATTGGTTATTGTCCATATTGGGAAAGCCTGATTAATTCCAGAACAGAAAAATACTGTAATAAATATAAGCACATGAAAACCAGAACATTACACATTCTGGTGGGAATTTCAGATATTGTTGATTGTATTTGAGGAACTCTGAAGCTACAAAAAATGTTAGTGTATATGGGAGTTTAGCTGGAGGGACATTTCCAGTATTTTCTCTTCCTGCCCCTTTTTGGTGCCTCTTAATTGTGTTCCCATCCCCCCCATTAGATGAAATGGTTTTCATCTAACATTTGTTTACTTTCAAATTACAAGTGCATACACTAATGGACACCTGTGGTGTTCTACTCCAGAATCCTCTTGGCCTTATGTTTTATTCTGGCCACCACTGCAGTGGGTGACCTGCCCTCATCATTGCTTACTACAGACTGAACTCCTTGGCCTCAGATGATCCTCCTGTGTCAGCCTCTCAAGTAGCTGGAACTGCAAGTGTGCACCACTATGCCTGGCTAATTTTTAAAAAAAGTTTTGTAAAGATGGGGGTCTCACTATGTTGCCCAGGCTGGTCTCCAACTCCTGGCCTTAAGCAATGATCCTCCCGCCTTGGCCTCCCAAAGCCTTGGGATTATGGGTGTGAGCCACCATGCCTGACGCCCTTTAGGCTTTGATCAGAATAGCACAGTGGGTCAGAACTCCCCCAGCACTTTTGTCTCTGCCCCAGTCAGATACCCCTTGCTTCCTCTCTTGGGCTTATCTGTTCTGCAAAACTTTTGGAAAACCAGTCATACATTCGCATCTCGAAGCATGAGGGCCATGTCACTTGGAGGTCCTTCTCTTAGCACTGGGGGATGGGAACTGTTGCATACATGCTTTCCTGTTTGTTCCCATGTGATCAGAAGGTCCCGGCAGAATGGACCACCAGTTGCCTGTAGCAACTCTACAACACAAGTTTGTGTAGGTTTTTCCTCCTTTTGTGTTTTACTCTCCTGCCCTGCACTCCTGCTCTAAAGGATCACACTCCCAAATAAACTATGGGCACACGAGTGTCTGTCTCAAGCGTTGGGGAGACACAGGCTGAAACATTCATATACCACAGTTGGGGACCTTCTTATCCTTTGTTAAGGAAGAATTACATAAAAGTACTTTCTATACATCTTTGGGTTTTTTTGTTTGTTTGTTTGTTTTTTGATTACCATGAACTTATACTTTAGTGAAGAAGCCTACAATCCACATTGTCCAGTAGACAGCCACTAGGTACATGTACATATTGAGCCCTGGCAATATGGCTAGCACAAACCGAGATGTGCTGTAAGTGCAAAGTACATACCGAGTTTCAAGACAGTACATAAAACGTCATTTTTAGATAGGTTACATGTTGAAATACTATTTTGCATGTGTTGGCTTAAATAAAATATTATTTAAAATTAATTTGGCCATTTTTAACCTACTTTAAATGTGGCTATTAAGCAATTTAGTATTACATGTGTGGCTCACATGATATCCTTATTGGATGCTTCTACTATAGATGAAAGGAGACTTCAGAGACAAATTAGCCAATTGCAAAGTGCTGACTTTATTCAAAGCTAATTGGAACAAAACTCATGTAAAAATTATGAGACAATGAGGAAAAGTTGAAAACTGCTTAGATATTTGATATGAGAATTTTTTTCTTGTTGTTTTTTGAGATAAAGTCTCATTCTGTCACCCTGGGCAGAGTGCAGTGGTGTCATCATAGCTCATTACAACCTTCAACCCCTGGGCTCAGGTGATCCTCCTGCCTCACCCTCCCAAGTAGCTGGGACTACAGGCCCATGCCAGGACCCCAGCTAATTTTTCTGTTTTTAGTAGAGATGGGGTCTTGGCCTTTCTCAGGCTGGTCTCGAACTCCAGAGCTCAAGCAATCCTCCTGCCTTGGTCTCCCAGAGTGCTAGGATTACTGGCATGAGCCACTGCACCTGGCCAATGTGAGGAATTATTGTTAACTCTTTTTTTTTTAGGTGTGATAATGGTTGCAGGGTTATTTATTTTTTTTAAGTTCTTATCTTTTAGAGATTTGTACCAAAATATTTAAGAATGAAATGCTATGATGTCATAGATTTTCTTTAAAATAATCTATGCACGGGGTGGGAAGAAAGTGAGTAGGCATATAAATGAAATAAAAGTGGCTTTTAATTGATAATTGGTGAAGTTAGGTAATGGTACCTGGGAACTTACTATCTTTTATCTCTAGTTTTGCAGGTATTTGAAATTTTCTACAAGAAAAAAATGATTTATCAAAAGACATAAACTTTTGTGAATGTTTAGTGATAAAAATGCACTGACCTATATGCTGTGCAAGCAAGTAATAAATATGTAATAAAGTCTCCACTAACCAGAATTCATCTCCTTCTCAGCCTCTTAGCAAGAGGCTGGTACTTGATACAGTTTTATTATAGTGGGGGTGCACACAATGTAGGAGTCCTCATTGCCTGGGGGAGTTAACCTGGCTAAGTTATGTGTGTTCAATTCCAAAGTGACCTCTGTACCATCCAAAGGAAGGTATTTAAGGAGCTCCCTTTATATTACAAATATACATATAAATATAAATAATATATACATTTATATTTGTGTATTGCATATAATTATATATGACATATTATATAACAAATATATTATGAATAAATGTATAATATTTATGTTATATATTTACATATTCATTTATATTTATTATTTATGTCTATACATATAAAATTTAATGTATGAAGATATTTAAATAAATACTATATAAGTACATTATAAATATATAAAAATATATACTTATAAAGGGAGCTTCTCTTTGTATTATGCCCTGTTTTCTATCATTCTCTCAAAATTATTTTCATTGCAACACTTCTAAAATGAAAATACTAATTTTCTCTCCTTGTCATAAAAGTGTTAGAATTTATCTTGTAAGCTTCTCAGTGAATTAATAATCATATCGCCTTAGTTCTGAGACAGAGAGAGATTTAATTTAATCATTAAGAAATGAGAGATGTTTGGGTTCTACAGGCAAGAACCCTTATAGAACACGTCTAAACTAGTGGCGTTCCAGGATATGAATATTTTGTGGCCCATTTTTTAATCCTTCCAGCATAATAATATACAGGAAGAAGGAGTGGATTTGGAGTGATTAGGGTGGCTGGGACAGGGTGCGTCCCTTTTTGAGTCCTGTTTCAGAATATTAATAAAATAACGATTGAAGGTAGTTCACTCAGAGTTTATTTTCCATTTGCCTTCTGTTCTTAATTGATAAAGTGCACATGACCTCATTGTGTCCCAGGCTTGGAGTCAGGACTCCACCAGCCTCTCTATGCTGGGGCCTTATTGCACAGAGCTTCCTAGGGCTGCGCTGTGCATGCTAAATCAGTCCAGAGTAGTTCCATTTAGATAAAATAAATAACTCATAGCTTAAAAGCTCTAATTGAGAACACTCTGTGTCATTATTACCTTGCCACCTTTGGGGCTTCTCAAAATAAAGAACATTTTCTGGTCTGCAACCTATTAGACTGAGTACCCCTTGAGGGATTTAAATCCCAGAACCAAGTATATATAGTGCTTGGCATATAGAAGATGCTCAATAAATGTTTATGAATATTATAAATCTGGGTTAAGAATGACCCAGATTGCTTATCTAATGGATTATTGATCTCATATCTTCTACAGTAGAAAGGTATAGTGTTTCTACTTCTACTATAGTATTATTGATTTATAAATTGAATAGCATTCAAATTTCAAAAGAACTAAAATCTTTTTTCCCACATTAAATGGTCCATGCTCTGAGATTCACAGAATCATTGCACTGTAATGCAAGAAGTTATCTTAGAAAGTGTCTAGACTAGATGTTTTCAAATTGTGTCCTTGGGGACGCCAGGACTCCATGCACAGCCTAAGGGACTTCTGAGGGGATATGGAAGGAGTCTTTGATTCAAACTTATATTGGGGTTCATGTGGGAGGAGATAAAAAGGAGTTCCTGGCTTTGCAGAATTTAGAAATCACTGGTCTTGACCAACTGCTTTATTTTATAGAGAAGAAATAGAATTCCAGAAATATTCAGTGGAAAGCTCAAGTACACACTCTCAGAGAAAAGCAAGGCTAGAACTCCTGGTGCAGGCCAAATCCGCCCATCATGACCCTCCTCCAGTCAACTATGCCATTCCATGGTAAAAGGTACGTGACTTTTCTTCCTTTTGTGGTCACATTGACCCACATGCATTTGAATACAGTTTCACATTGTCTAAACTGATCTTATATTTCCATCATGAATCTATCTTCTATTTCCCAAAATTAATTATAATGTTCTTGGGGATTGGAACCTCTTTTTACTTTGTACCCTGTCTCCTACTCCCAGTGGAATTTCAGTAAGTGTTATTCATGGATTGACTGACAGAAAATGGAATCCAAGATATAGAAGCTTGAGAAACCTGGGGTTTAGCCATAGAGAACACAGGTACAGTTTCTAAAATATCAGACAAGCTTTCCCTGTTGTGTAATTTGGAGACATGGTTTTGATTAACAGCTGCACGGGTCCATCAGGTTCCTAATGCTTTAGAAAAATTTCCAGCACTGTGAGTGCTTGGCACAAAGATCATTGGTGTGTTTTGTATATTTCAGAGAAAATGAGGATAAGTACTCGTAATTTCTCACCCACAGTGGAGAAAATGGATGCATGAGAACTGAGTTGGTGAATGAATATAGCAACTGATGCTGACTGTGTCTGAGCTAGGATCAGGTTGACCTCATTCAGTTTTTAATGGGCACTTAGATTGTTGTATTTTTTTTTTTTTTTTTTGGTTTTTCCAACTTTCACAAAAGACAGGAGAGCAGGGTGGAGTGCTTTTGTGCATGTGCTCTGGAATCAGTCTATTTTTGAATCTCAGCTTTGCCAATTACTAGTTGCGTAACCTTGGACAAGTTACATAACCTGGCTAAGCCTCAGTTTCTTCACCTGTAAACTGGAGATACAATTTCCTCAATAAGATTTCTGTGAGGATTAAGCAGCACATTGTAAATGCAGCGTTTGGCACAGCGCCCTGCTGTGATACGTGCTCACCCGTGGCTGTGCGCGTTAGGGCAGCACACTGAGCAGTGGAGGGTGAGGGCAGACATTTGCGATTCCCATTCTGCGTATTATTGTCGCTTAGTTTATAAATGAGAGAACTTGAGGTTGCAAAATGCTGACTTGCCACCTTACTGTGTCAATTGACTTTTTAGTTTGCTACTGGTGTATACTTTATGTATTTAGCAACGTTCTTATTGTTTATAGTGTGTGAGGCAGCCATGAGAATGTGCCTCTCAGATCTCTCACTGCGGAGTGTAATTGAGCAAAGGTCTCAGCTGCTGGGCTCTGACATCCAGACTGGAGTTGGTGCTGAAGCCACACTTTCCACCAGCTGCTGCTCCCAGCCAATGACTGAGCCCAGCAGGGATACTGAGGAGGGTTTATCCCCCGTAGGGGAGGAGGGGAGGAGAGGGGGACTGCCCTGGTGGGTGGCTTTGGCTGTATGTCTCCCTAGCAGCCGCACTGAACATTCTTAGTCCTGAGCTAGCATCTAAGACTCTCTCTCCCAACCTGCCTTCTTCTCTCCTGTCCTTCCCAAGGATCAGACCTATATGATGGTCTGACAGTTCTGATAGCCTCTCCTGGCTCCCTTCTTGTTGTCCCTGACAAGTGTTTGCTTTAATAAAATACTTGACTCAGACTAACACGCTGTGACCTCACACAGAGAGCAGAGCTGAAGAATGTAACTGTGGTTTTCCAAAACCCCGTGCACCTTGGAGAGCTAATTAAATAAGTCCTATATGATGATGATGACCAAAGAATCCCAGAACCATAAAGACACACACAGAGATGACATGGTTTATTCAGCCATGATGCTCTGCAGATAGTAAACACTTAAGGAATTCACAAAGGATGGCTTGAAAGTCTCCCACTTTAGCAACATATCCCAGATTTGTCTAATGTTCTTGGGTGGATGAAACTTCTCCTGATGCTGATAACCAAAACTGTCAGCTGGTGAATGCTGAGTTGAAGTTTGAAAATATTCCTGTTAAAGGCAAGCTGTTTGCTGACTGATTGGCCAGAGTGAAGAATACTTAAGAATTACCATTCTTACTACCTTAAGAATAATCACTGAGAAAATGTTAAACCCACTATTTTGGGTGGGGGAGTAGGAGACAGAGAACATAAATGAAATTTGCATACCTTAATGTACAAGATGCATTACATTTATTAGCTCATTTAAAGAGGCCTGTGAGGCAGATGTTATTCTTTTCTTTCTGTGAGTGAGGAAATGGAGATTCAGAGTGGTTTAGTAAGTGGCTGGGAGCACATGGTCTTTCACCTTTGGATCTAGACCCTGTGTGGTGATTCTCTTAGTACTTGTACTTTGTGCCATTGATCCATGATCTTCCTGACTTCTCTGTAATTATTTTTTTTTCCATTTATCTTGGACCTCCCATCTGAATCAATGAACTTTGTGAATCCAGAAGTCTTCCTTTTGAACCTGAGCAGGAAAACACAAATGGAACCGAACAAATGTTAGTGTGATCTCTGTACACATTCCCCTGGGTCCTGGCTTGTGCTGGCCTTTTGAGCAGAGAAAGGGGCTTGTAGTTGTTTGACAGTGTCAAGCAATAAGGCCAGCATGACAAAAAGAATAGCTTCTCTTTGGTGGTTCTCGCTTCAGTAAAAATTTATCAAATGCGGCTATAATTTCACCGTTTTGCTTTATGATGCTAATGACCATAAAACACAAGGCTTACCTAGGAATGGTAATTCAATAGTCCATTAGCAGAAATTGAAAAACTTAGCTGGAAGTATTAATAGTTTGCAGAATAAGAAGAAGGTTCTGAGAAATGTGACACATGTCCACAAGGTTTGTTAGGAGAGGGCCAAGAGAAAGACCTGAAGCAGGCAGAGCTCCTGGGAAGAGCATGCCTTTCCGGTCACTGTGGCAGCAGGAAGCTTCGGGCTCCCCAGGAGGGAGAGACAGAGGTGCACTGAGTGGGCGTGGGGTCCCTGAAGGTGAGCTCCCCACCAGCCGGCCCTGCGCTCTGCTCCAGCACTGCCCTCCCTCCCCCACAGACAGCTGCTTCTCCTCCATGAGTTTCGTCCAAGACAAGCACGAAGTGGAGCCCAGGGAGTGCTAAAAGCCAGAGGGATGAAAGGATTGAGAAGGAGCATGTGCAGTTCCTGTCAAAGCCTCTCTCCATGCTTTCTTCATAGTTCTCTGTACTTGTGGGATAACTTCAAACATGCACATACTAACAAACACACAAATCCTGAAGTAAGTGAAGACTCTCGATGCCAAGGAGACAGGGAAATGATTTTGCAAAGTATCCATGAGTGAGAATTAAAGCCACCAGAGCAAGGTCCCCGACCTGTGGGGGCCTACAGATAAATGTGTTGTAATAATAACAACAAGGAGGTTATGGAGGTAGTGTCAACTGAGTGAAGGGGAACCATGGGGTTCACTGTGAGCCTACTCAGAATAGTAAAAGAGAGGCTGTAAAAACTTAGAGCATAGACATTGTGGGCCTGCAGATAAAGATCTTTTTTGTCTTTTTGGAATTGTGTAGACCAGCTAGACAGTCTACAAAGGCAGAGAAAATAGGTAAATAAAAGGCTCAGATAGGACCTTCCATCACAAAATCCTAACTGGGAGAACCTATGAATCAGCCTGTAAGTGAACAAGACCTGGAGTGCCCAAACTAAAGAGAAGAAATGAGCTTATTTTGTATAAAGATATCCAGAAAGAGTAAAATCCCAGATATTTGAAGGGATTCATTTCGCTGGAGACAATTTACATTATTAAGAAAGTCCTTCCTATTATTATCTCAAATCCTTCCCAATACAGATGGAACTCACATAGAGTTAGGCAATGGTAATTTAAGAGGAGTAGTTATAACAGTGTCTTTGAAATAATCTTCATATTATGAGAAGGAGAAAATAGTATCAGTGTTTTCTACAAAGTCATGTTTTCACCTGGTACGATTCTTATATTCTTGTATTTATAGTTAAATGTAAGTGAGAGAAAGATCTCATAGCCTCACTAGAGTTATTTTGTTTATTGTTTTTCTCTCTCCACCAGCTCCATGAGGGAAGAGACATTTTTTTTCTGTTTTATTTAAATGTTACATTTCCAGAGCCTAGAAATAGTGCCTGACCTACAATAGACATTCAATAAATATTTATTGAAATAATGAACTAGACTTTTACAAAATCACCTAATCACTCTCCCTTACCTTCCATTTTGCTCTATCCAATCTACCTTCATCTCTGAAGACAGATTAGTCTTTCTAAAACCTGAATCTTGATGACAGAACCCTTCTTTCTCATACTTTTCAAAAGATGCACACAGTCTAGGATCAAGTCCATATTCTTTAGTAAGCTATTCAAGTGCCTCTGTGATTTGGCACCTGCTTACGTTCCCTGCCAGAGTCTGGAACCTTTTGCACCAGGACTGCCATTGTCCTTGGTGATGCTTCCTTGTTGCCTAGGACATTTTCCTTCCCTAGCTTCCTTCTTCCCTTGGCAAACTTTCATTTGTCCTTCAAGACTCAGGAAGAGTGTCACTCCTTCTGGGAAGTCTTCTCAGACTAACTCCCATGCTGACTTACTAACTTTGGCACGTAATGCTACATAAATGCTTCCATCAACATGCTTATAATGTATCAGAATGATGAATTTGTACGTCTTTGTCACCTACTATTACCTCTAGGTTAACCTAGACCATAGACTGAGTGACTTATAACAGAAATGTATTTCTTGCAGTTCTGGAGGGCCTGGGAAGTCCAAGATGAGGGGCCAGCAGGATCAAGGTCTGGTGGTAACATGATCAAGTTCAAGTTGCCAACTGCTAACTTCTCACCATTTCTTCCCATGGTGGAAGGGGAAAGGCAGTTCTTTGGGGCCTCTTTTTTAAGGGCACTAATCCCATTCATGAGGACTCTGCCTCATGACCTAATTACTTCTCCAAGTCCCCACCTCCTAACACATCACATTGGTTATTAGGTTTTGACACATGAATTTGGGGCAGAGGAGCACAAACACTCAGGCTGTCGCAGCTAGGTACTGTGGCTTAGTCCCTTTTGTATCCCCAGTGCCAGTGTGTTTGCTGTAAAATCAACACTTGATAAATATTTGGGGATAGGAACACTTAAAAGGGATTGTGGAATTACTAGTATTAAAATTGTCTTTTATCAAATGTTTATTTTGGTTTGTAAATCTTGGTGTTATTACACAATGAGTTGATGATAATTGCAAGTTTCATCTATTAAGTTCTACATGGTGCACAGTCCACCTTTACAAGTCATTAGTCTTCATTTTTTCTATTGTGGTAAGATACACATCAGATAAAATTTACCATTTTAAGTATACAATTCAGTGGCATTAAGTACATTCACAATACTGTGCAATAGTTAACATTACTTATTTCCAGAACTTTTTTTTAATCATCTCAAACAGAATTGCCATATCCATTAAACAATAATCTCACTTACTCTGCCCCAAGCCTCTGGCAACCACCAATCTAATTTCTGTCTTTATGATTTTAACTACTCTAAATACTTCATATAAGTGGAATTACATGCTATTTGTCCTTTTGTGTCTGGCTTATTCACTTTGCATATTTTTAAGATTCATCTATGTTGTAGCATATATCAGAATTTCATTCCTTTTCAAGGCTGAGTAGTATTCCATTGTATGCATATACCACATTTTGTTTATCTATTCATCTGCTAACGAACATTTGAGTTGTTTCTAACTTTTTGATGTTGGGAATAATGCTGCTATGAAAATTGATGTACAAGTATTTGTTTGAATCCTTGCTTTCAATGTTTTTGTATATATATTTAAGAGTAGAATTGCTGGATCATATGGTAATTCTATGTTTAACTTTTTGAGTAACCATCAAAATATTTTCTACAGTGGATACAACATTTTACACTCATAACAGCAATGCACAAATGTTCCAATGTCTCCACATTCTTGCTAATACTTGGCATTTTCTGTTTTTAATAATAGTCATCTAATGAGTACAAATTGGTAGCATTTTGATGGCATGTAAATTTAGGTGTGGGCTATATTTATATTTTCAATTTTGAGAATAAAATTTAAGCAAAAAATTACTATGCTTAAATTGTGAAAACATAGAAATTCACTCTTATTTATAAAACCATTCCCAGCTTAGGTATAGTTTTGAAAAAAGTAAAGATACAAGGTAGGAGTAGAAAGTAGTGGGGGTAGGGGCAATGATAATATTTCTCATGACCTGACATAAAACAAATTTTTTGAGTTAATAACCTTCACAATGTAGTCCACAGGCACTTCTGAAAACACATTTAATTGACAAATGTATGAAGTAGGGTCATTCTAGTAATGATCTCCAGTGAAATTGGTTCCATTTTTTTCCAGTTAGTTTGAGCATTTTTATGAGTTCAAGGATGGAAAAAAACAGAAAACCACATACACACAATTACTGTGGATGTGAAAATATGCATAGAAAATGTTGCTTATTTTTATAAAACTTTTTTACAGCATATTAAGGCAAAACCAATGTTATTGCAATATTAAAGTTCAGAATTTCAGCAATCTATTAAGGCCCCTAGAGAAAGATTAGTTACAGCAGAGAACTCCAGCACTTTTGAGGCCTGCCAATGAAGAAAGATTATTCTCTTGCAGACTTGGGGAAGCATTTAATGGGAGGAATTTTATAAAAGTGACTTTACAGTGCTCTTTGAAGACAAATACTCTGAGTTGATTGATTTATAGTGAGTTGGCCTTAGTGTTCTAAAATGAATCAGCTACAGGCAACAGTATTCCCATGGGGCAAGAAGTAGAAAGAGGACCATCCCCTACATTATATGCTAGTACCATATAAGTTCCTTCCACAGTTATAGGATTATGTGAATGTTTTACTATGCAATTATCTAATAGCATCTTCCTTATCATAACCTTGTGATATAGGCATTGCTAAGACTGTCATCTGCGTTTGTGTAAAGCAGACCCCAAGGCCTAGAGATGGTGTCTATCTTCTGCTAGCTCACACAGCTAGTCACCAGATGGAGAATGTATTATAGTATAAAAGAGGATATATGGGTTTGGAGAAAGACTTAAGTTCAAATCCCAGCTCTAGCACTCTCCAGTTGTTTCCTTGGAAAATCTCAAGTTCTTTATGTCTCAGTTTCATTTTCTATAAAATGTGTTAATAACGCCTATTTCACAGTGTTGTGAGATAATAATAAGCTCCTAACAATAAGAGAATCTATTCTGTTCCATTTCTCTCATCCACATCCATGACAGACATCATTAATCAATCACAGCACTGTTTCCCACTGACCATGGAGCAACCTCTGAACCCTTCTCAAGCTAGCATTCTGGGCAGCTATACCACTGAACAGAGTAGAGAGTAGAGGTGAAACTTAGTTGTCATCCTGGTCCTAGGGTTGCACTCACTGCTGCCTGTGTTGACCCTTTCATCTGTCCTTCGGGAGCCATCTTTATCAGTTTTTATTAAGAGCTTACATGGAAGTCCAAGATATTGTGTAGCTGGGTCCATTTCCTCAGAACTCTTTCTTCCCCCTTTTTCTCCTCTGTTGCTACTAAGCTAACCTATTCCAATCTGGCCTATCTATCCCTGAGTCTTCAAAAGGCAAGCAGAGAATAATAAATTAAATAGTTAAGTGGAAGAAAGGAGTGAGAGAAGAAAAAATTATCCAGATCAATTTGAGTCTTTTCTTATTTGTTTTCTGATTTTCTGGTTCTGTCATCATTTTTCATTTGAGGAGTTTTGTCCAGTGACAGTATTCATTGAAATAGTCACATCCCTTGGTCTGAAGGTTAACTGTTATACAAGTATTTGTAGAAAGGAAAATAGAGGCACTAATGTGTTCAGGGTCATCCACAGAGACATAAATGAAAGTGACAGACAGCTTGAGTTTGGAACCCTGGATGAATCTGTGGTTATACAAATAGATGCTTGCATTTGAACCTTTATATAATTTTTTGAAGTAGTCATCTCTTCTTTTAGACTTCAATCTCATGATCAAAGAAGGCACATTTAAAAAACATTTCAGGCTTAAAGTTTCATTTCTCCTGAATTACACTGGAAAGAAAGTATGGGTTCTTATTTGCCCTAATGATAAACAAAGAAAATGTTACCCCCACCCCCACCCCCATCTCTCATGCTTGCACGTGCCTTAAAGGATTTCATGTAAGCTGTGAAACAAAGCAAAAACAGCTCTCCCATTAAGTTTACCAAATATTTGTTAACAACTGGCTTAAAAGCTTCATTTGGAATTCTTTCTGACTCACAATTCTTTTTGACGTAGAATCAATGTTCAGATTATGAACAGTTTTCTTATTCAACCCTCACATATCATCTTCAACCTCACAATCGTGCTTTGTGTTTCAGGCTGTCTCCTAGATTCATTTGTTATCAAAACTTGTCCTGAGCCACATTTCCTCCAGTGGTTCTCTGCATAAAACACAGATGGAAAGTGAATAGAATATTGTCTCAAGTCTAGACACAATTAATCAGGTCTACTTCCTGATACCTATATGGTGGGATGTGGAACAGAGGAGACAGAGTGTCCTATATCCTAAGTCCTCCATAAATGGCTGTAGGTTGGACTACCTGGGCTAACATACTTCATTTAAGGATCCCAGTGGATTCATGCCAAGCGAAGACCCTAAGAAGTCCCTCACAATTCTGAGACCACATGTCAGGCTGTAGAACGCCATCCAACCAGTTCTCTTTGACTAGCATTTGGCTTTTGCCCTACAGAGAACAGATCACCCCAGGGATAAGTAGGAAGATTTAAAAGCCTTATTCTTTTTTCTTAAATGTCTTCGTGATCTGAAGGAACATTTAAAAATAAAAACAGACATTTGTTTTTCAATGGTCACAGTTCAAAATGGCATGTACAAGTCTCCCTGCGGTCATTTTTGAAACTTCAAAAACTTTTCATGTTGCTTTTTAAACAGAAAAGTAATTTGAAAATGCAAGAAAGTATTTAGCATTCCAAAATAGTGACCCTGAGTGTTAGCCCTGTGGAACACTGTCAAATAAACCTCGTTCCACCAGGATGGAAGAGTCAGAGTGTGAACATGACATATGTCAAAAGACCCACTTTGCAGATGTGCATCCATTCTGGTTATCATTGAGGAGGACTCTGGAGAAGATTAGGAAAAACACATTTATCTTTGGCATTTCCTACACTGTGCCACAGTGGAAAAGAACATGGACTCTGGAGCCAGACAGATTTGGATTTTCCTTTTAGCTCCACCATGAATTAGCTGTCGGTCAATTGGACAAAATAATTGGACAATTATTTTTAACTCCCTGAACCTCAATTTCTCCAGGGCTAACAGAGGAATTAGGATATCTACTGGGCAATTTTTGTTAAGTAAGCAATAGGGTATATGTATAACTAGCACCTGAAACGTGCATTATGAGTGGTAATTTCTTTCCCTTGCCTTTTCCCCACACTCCCCAGCTACTGAGCTCTCCACTCATGAAAGCCTTCCTGGGCCTCACTTAGCTCCATTTTAGGGTAGCATTTCCCATTAAGATTTACTCACACCATGGTTTCACTGTGTCCTCAGATCCCAGGCTCTGCCAGAGAGGCTAACCAAAATGTTCTACTCTTACATCCTTATACTCACAAGTCATGGAAACGGTGCTGATGGGTTAACCTCTTACTCCTCTCAAGTAAGTGTAACATTTTACTTAGAACCTTCAGAAAAATAGCATCTTACTCTAAAGAAATGCCTATTTTGGGGGGGGACTTTAGGCAAAGCAGGAATGTATACATATGTATTAGGGGATCAGCTTTCAGTGTTCACCCTTCAAATCACATATACAAGTGCCTCCCTCTACTTCAGCACACAGGGCTGAATCTTGCCTTTGAAGCTCTGATATTAATGGTGACCTAACGGTGGAACAGAAGGACTAGTTAGCAAGAGTTTGCAATGCATATATAGAGATTTCCCTGACTCTGGGCCTCTGCTTATACTACACACTTGAGGCTGGAATACTTAGGTCTTACCTGGACATTCCGCCCAGCCTAGGACCTAGGAACATTCATGATTTCTAGCAGGGCCAACAGTGGGCACTCTGCCCAGGGAGCTCTGAGACTCTGCAGCCCCTGGTCCAGCAGCTGCCTGCCCTGGCCTTGTACCAGCTTCCAGAGCTGATCTGTCCTTTTGTTCCTCTGTCCCCACACTCCACACTGCCCTTCCTTTCAGTCACTGAGTCTGTTTGGTGTCTCTGTGATGAATCAGATTCTCTCTGCTTGGATACTCTAGTTCCTCCAAGACTGTCATCTCTCTTCCCTTCCACCCAGCACAGCCCCTCCTGCATCCTGCTTTCCCACAGCCTACGGTTCTCTTCCTGAATTCCACTCCTCCAATAAAGAGCACACTTGGTTTGGGGATTTGTTGAGTTGCCAATGTCAGTGAAACTATAGCCTGGTCAATATGAACAAGGGCTATCTTGTCCTCACGGAAAAATGCACAATGAAATTGAAAAGGCGCATAGCCAATGGTGAAAAGCATTAGTATCAGTATTAGACAGACCTGGTGTTGAACTTGGTACAAACTAGTATGGTGATTCATTTACCTTTCTCATGCTCTGTTTTCCCCATCTGAAAAATAAGACTAACAACACTTATAGAGTTGTTGCAAGGATTAAATCAGAAAATAAATATGAAGTAATTAGCACAATGCCAGTCACAGAGTAAATGCTCAAGAAAAATCAGATGTTTTTATTAGTGTTAGCATGATGGTTACTTAACAATATGCATGCATGAACAAAAAGGAGGAGACTTCTGCCTGTGGATCCCAACTCATCCAAACATGTAGAAAGCAAAGCTTATATTCTTAAATAATTGTAGCCTCTGAACTTTGAGAAAAAAAATCGGGAGCTCAGTTGACACATGGTTTCTATAGTGACCACATCACTAGACAGCTGCAATGCATGCAAGGAGGTGGCCTCTAAGCCAGGGAAGACATTTCCTTTAGCAATGGAGAAGACAGCAAGACCAGAGGCAGGGATGAAAGTTTTGCTTAGGGATGAGCTCAAAACACAGAAAGAACAAGAATGGACATTTGGGAAATTTGAAAAGGTTTATCTGCCATTTCAATTTAGTTTTCAGCTGCATTTTGGAAGATGGCATCCTAAACTTCCAGGAATTAAGTCATTAGATACTTCTAATCCCAGAGTAAGAAACTATAAATTCTACCCATGAATTATTTTCTATATTTTATGATCCTTTGACATCTTGAGTTCCTTGTGGACCCAGGAACGAACTGACTGCCCCTCTCAGAGGTAGCTAATTCCTAGGAATAGCAAAAAACTTGCCTGTGAGTGTGACTTTCTTATGTAAGGAAATTACATATGTAATTCCTGTGTGCCTCCTGTTAGCAGGCTCTTGCAGTCCAGGAAACAATCTCCCTGTGCTAAATCGCCAAGGGATAGGGACTGGACAACTGGAGACCACCCGTATAGCTCAGGGCCCACCAAAATTATTAAAAGTATTCCATCATAAGCCTGCTCAGCTGATCAATCTGCCTCACCCATTCCCTCCTGCAAAAATCACATAAAGACTGTGTCCACTCCCTGCTTCTTCCTCTTGATCCAACTTGGTGCTTCCCCGTGGCCCTACATGGGTGCTGTGCTCACTCCTCTTGGGCTTGTGAATAACAAATCATCTTTTCAATGGCAATTGTCTCATTTATCTGTTGGTCTCACAATACTGGAATAAAAACAAAATCCTAGGTACATTGGAAAACAACTCAAACCAAGAGAAATTGGTCTTTAGAAGTCTCCAGTTTCTGGCTGGATTGTCTTCGGCAATGCTCAACCATTTAGAGTCTCAGTTTCCTCACCTGTAAAACTGAAATAACAATAATTATCTTGCAGTGTAATGGGGGGATTTATACATATGAAAGCACCCATCATAGTTTATGCTTAACTGATGTTTGTTCCTGCATTTGTTCATTTACCCATTCATTTATCACTATCCACAGGCAACCTATAAACACAATTCAATTATCACTGTGTATGTCCTAGTTAATTCTGCAGTAAAGTCTGATGTCCTTTCCAAGTGTGTCTGTAGCTTCTGAGCACTGTCACAAAACCCCACTCTCTCCTTCACTGTGTGTGACCTCATTGGACGCCCGCCCTTGAGTGCCCTGCTTGTCTTCTGCCGTAGCTCTGTGAAAGCCATGCCATTTTGGACAAGTCCAGTCTCTGGTTCTGCTGACATCTACCAATCTTACCAAGCAATTTTGCCTTCAAAAGGGGAGTCAAAAACCTCCCATCAGGCAGCAAAAGAAATCACATTTTTGGGGCAGATAATTAGTAAAATAAACATCCAAAAGCTGTAGATAATTTGTATTGCACTATGGGCTTTGTGGATGTTTTACCGCCTACGCTCTTCTAATTAGGGAATAGGGCCTGATATATGCTGAAGTGGAGAAAGATTCCTGAAACCACAGAGCCAAATGCTCCCGCTGGATGAAAATCACCAAGAAAATCAATCAAAAGAAGAAAGATGACCAGAAAACCAGTGTGGCAAAGACCGTCAGGGTGGGGTCAAGTCTGAAACAGATGGCAAATGGGGCATCTTCAAGAGAGACAGACAGCCTGTCCGTATTTTTAAATAATATTCCTGAGGAACAAGGCTAAGGAGAAGTCCGAACACCTGCAAGAACTGTGCGGAAGCATCTGGCACCAGTTGCAGGGTGGGTCCAAGGGATGCTGGCCCCAATAGTCCAGGGGTTTCCCTTATTGCACAAAGCAAACTATGCCGCTGCATTCTTGTGATGGTCAACAAAATAACAGTTTCAGGAATTTTGTAAATTATGAAGAGCTATATAAAAGGGGCTATTATCTAATACACAATTACTGTGCTTCTGTATCCGACTTGAAAGACTAAGCATGGAAATTTAAAAGCACAGGGTCTAGAATCAGATGAAGTTGAAGTTGGTTCAAACTCTAGGTTTACTACTTTTTCTCTGTGGGAATGTATGCAAGTGATCTCCCTTCTTGAATCCTCAGCCTCCTTCCTACAAAGTAAATAAAATAGCAGTGCCCACCTCCCTGGGCTTTTGTAAGGGTCAGAAGGGATCCGCATGCACATGTCTTAGCATGGGGCTTGGTGCATAGCAAGCACTCGATAAATACTATCTGTTAATATTTGCCCTGCCTCCTCAGGTGTCTGTTGCAGGTACAACTGCAGGGCTTTCCAAGTACAATGGCAATTTATCTTCTGCCCCACCCTCTGAGACTCAGACAAGACCTTCTCTAAGTGTGGGTGAGTCTGGTAACATGAACTGGGGTGCTATGGAAAGGGGGCTGACTAGGAAATTCCCATGGCAGCCAAAAAATCCTGTAGAAGTTTTACGGTGTTTAATGTCTTGTTCTAATATCACCCCATATTTCATATTGTTATTTTAGGTCTTGGGTCAGAGTCTTCAATTTACTATTCTGTGGAGTTATTGGACTCTTGGACTGACCTAGAGATTCCTGGGGTGTGGTATAAATTCTACACCTTGCCTCAAATAATTAACGAATTTAAAATTTAGTGAAATACTGGTATTTCTTTTGTGGAGCTAGTATTTACACAGTATAGAATTTCTGCACACAAAGTCACTTTATCCTTGTGATGGCAAGCTTGAGGAGCAAGTGCCTTTTTGTTGTTGTTCTTTGTTAAAACAATCCCCCTATTGTACATGTCTTGTACGAGGACTGATGCCAGTGAGCAATGCCTCTAGTCACCACCCAACCAAGGTACATTCCTTTGTACTAACTTTCTTAGGCTTTCCAAGCTGTGCAAATATTAAGAATAATTGGGTGAAATTCTCTCTGACTTTAAAGGAGTTCTGTACACTGTAGGATTTCATAGTCCAGGAATTTGGATCTAGAATTTCTCCAATAATCAAAAGAAAAATGTCCTAAAAGATGCTTCTTACTTTTTTTTTTTTAAGTTCTACACCTTTCCTGACTTTTCAGGTGCCTGATGACCAACAATTTTACAATGAATGCAGTATTAACTGTGTCAGTTTTGCTGATGAAAAACATACCCATTGTTACGTAGTTTGGGACAGCAGGCTCCTTTGAACAGCTAAAGAGCTAAGCTCCCTCCTACCCCTAGCGTCAGATATAATTTATTGTATATCTATGAATAAGGGCTCCTGGGATCTGGGGAGCAGGGCAAATTCAGGAGGCCAGGATATATACTGAGCTAGAGCCAACCTCCTGTACTGGATGGCTGATTGTACAAGAAAACCAGGCATCATCATTCAAAGTTAAGAGATGGGAAGAGGACTGATTTGCTGGGCAACTAGTATCATCTATAAAAGCACCCATTTATCCTTCATTAAGAATCTGCAGTTTTTAACATTTTTCCACATTTATGCTATGTCTTTCTCTCATACACACAAATTTATATTTATTTATTTAAAGTATGTGAAAATACTCATCCAGGGAAACTAACATTATTCCATATTATTTAATGTTCTATCCCCATTTAAATATCCCCAAAATATATTTTATAGCATTTTTTAAAAGTCCATTATCCAACTAAGTGAGCATACTGTATTGGGTCATTATGCTTCTTTAGTTTCTTTTAAGTTAGAAAATTCTCTGCCACTCCTGTCTTTTTTGCTTTTCATGACATTGACTTTTTTGAAGAGTCCTCTCTTGTAAAGTGTCCCACACTCTGGATTTATTTGATTGACTCCTCATAAGTACATTACTTTGAAACATTTTTAGCAAAAATACTACATAGGTGATATTGTATTTTACTGCTTCATGTGAAAGGGCACACATTTTGCCCCTCCACTTGCAACTGTTATAACTTTAAGGTTGGAGTTTGCTAAGCTAACTTCTGGAGCATTAGCACCAAGACTGTTTGTCACTCCCCTTGGCACACTACCTTTACACAGTATCCACTGGAGCATGCCACACTGACAACCCTGGGGACTAAGTCAGACTATCAAGAAATGATCAGTAAGGGTGATGCTGGGAAAATCTCTTTGGAATCACCAGTTTTGCCTAATGACAGACTCTGAGCCAACCTATCCAAGAGAAAGCTTGATTGGCATCCTACTGAGAACGATCCCGTTAAGACTCACCCCACAACATCAGATTCTTCCTATAAAGATAGCCAGCCATGTGCTGGCTGGTTCCCAGTTTTGGGCATGACTAGGTGAGCAGTGATATATTTGTGATTTTCTTATCTGCTCAATATACATGTGCATGGGCAAAAGACTTCACATACACTATTCATGTAATTTGGTAAGACTTGGCTAAAGATCACCAAACCTTTTTAGGGGACTCATATACCTGAAAGAAGGAAATGAAGCAGAAAAGTATGAAAAAAAAATAGGCTCAGGTTCCAAAAACTTTTATCAAACATCTATTATGCACCAGGTACTTTCAAATGCATTGGCTCACATTACATTGTATAGCATTGGTTCAGAAACATTGCTTCAGAATTAAAGAGTAGAACTACAAGGTTATATTTTTACATCCAGTCTTTTAGTGGATCAGAGACAATTCAGTAGGCCTCTGTGAGGTAAACCAAGTCTTCTGGGTTTATTAAACCTTACAGTTTACACCACACTGCCACAAACAAGAGCACATTCAACCCTCACAAAATCCCCTGTAAAGGAGATTTTCTTATTTCTATTTGCTAGTTAGGAAGTTGAGACCAGACAGGTAAGGTAACTTAGGCAGGCGATAGAGCTAGGGGATGGATTTGTCTCTTCTGATTCCAAGTTTGCTGCTGTTTCCTGCACTCTGGGGAGCTGCCCAGAACTCAAGGCCAGTCTCCCTGTGCTTCCTGCCACAAAAGTTTACTATAATAATTTTGGTTCAGCACATAGCCACACCCATAACAATAACAACAACAATAATGATGACTACGACTACATTAATAGTGATTATGGACTTTTTCAAAATTTGACATTGTACTGTCTTCATGTCAATTTCTCCTGAAAGATTAACATTACAAAAAGGTTAAGGTAAATACCCACTGTAGCATTACTATCATTTACTTTTTTCTTTTCGGCCAACTTAATTGAGATATAATTGACAAATAAAAATTGTGCATATTTACAGTGTAAAATGTGAGGTGATATAAGTATAAATTGTGATATCAATCAAGCCAGTGAACATATCCTCATACAGTTATCTTATGTGGGTGTGAGATTAGAACATTTAAATCTCTCTCACCGTGAATTTCAAGTATTATAAAATACAGTGTTTTTAACTATAGTCACCATGCTGTACATTAGATCTCCAGAATTTATTTATTTTGCCTAACTGAAACTTCATACCATTTAACCAACATCTACCCATTTCCCCAACCCCACCACACCCCAGCTCCTGGCAACCACCATTCTACTCTTTGCTTGCCACTATGAATTTGACATTTTTAGGTTCCACGTGTAAGTGAGATCATGCAATATCTGTCTTTCTGTGCCTGGCTTATTTCACTCAGCATAACGTCCTCCAGGTTCACCTATGTTGTCACAAATGACAGCAAAATTTCCTATTTTTAGGGCTAAATAATATGCTATTGTGTGTATGTGTCTATCTATCTCTATCTCTCTATCCATCACATTTTCTTTATCCATTCATCTGTCAGTGAACATTTAGGTTGATATATTAGCTATTGTGAATAATATTGCAATAAACATGGAAGTGCAGATAACTTTTTGAAATACTGATCTCATTTCTTTTACATATATAGCCAGAAGTGAGATTGCTGGACCAAATGGTAGTTCTATTTTTGAAGAACTCCCACAGTGTTTTCCATAATGACTGTACTGATTTCTCTTCCCACCAACAGTGTGCAAGGGTTCCCTTTTCCCGTAGAATACGGGAAAATAGAATTCTTACCAACATTTGTTGTCTCTTGTCTTTTTGGTAATAGCCATCCTGACAGGTATGAGGGAATATCTCATTGTGTTTTTGATTTGTATTCCCTTGATGATTAGTGATTTTGAGCACTTTTTCATATACCCATTGGCCATTTTTTATATCTTTCTTGGATAAATGTTTATTACTTACATATTTTGAATATTAATCCCTTATCAGATGTATAGTTTGAAAATACTTTCTCCCATCATGGAGGTTGTATCTTTACTCCCTTGATTGTTTCCTTTGCTGTGCAGAAAATTTTTTAGTTTGATGCAATCCCATGTGTTTATTTCTGTTTTTGTTGCCTTAGCTTTTGGGGTCATATTGGGGTCAAAATCATTGCCCAGACCAATGTCAAGAAGCTTTTTTCTATGTTTTTTTTCAGCAGTTTTACAGTTTCACGTCTTATTTTTAAGTCTTTAATTCATTTTGAGTTGATTTTTGTATATGGTGTGAGATAATGGTCCAATTTTATTCTTCTGCATGTAGATGTCCAGTTTTCCTAACACCATTTATTGAAGAGACTGTCCTTTCCCCTTTGTGTGTTCTTGTCATCTTTGTCAAAGATCAATTGACCATAAATGTGTGGATTTGCTTCTGAGCTATCTATTCTATTCCATTGGTCTCTATGACTGTTTTTATGCCAGTACCATTCTGCTTTGGTTACTATAGCCTTATAGTATCTTTTGAAATTAGGTAGTGTGATACCTCCAGCTTTGTTCTTTTTGCTCAAAATTGTTTTGGTTAGTTAGGGTCTCTTGTGGTTCCATATGAATTTAATATTTTTTTTCTATTTATGTGGAAAATGCCATTGGAATTTTGATAGGGATAGCATCAAATCTGTAGATTATTTTAGATAATATGAACATTTTAAGAACATTAATTCTCCCAATCCATGAACAGAGAATATCTTGCCATTTATTTGTGTCTTCTTCTATTTCTTTCATCAATGTCTTATAATTTTCATTTTAGAGATCTTTCACCTCATTGCTTACATTTATTTCTAGGTTTTTAAAATGCTATCATAAATGGTATTGTTTTCTTGATCTCATTTTTTTGGATAGTTCTTAAAAAACACATATATGTCAATCAACAACTAAAGCAAGCAGATGACTAAATGGCAGAGATGAAACCTATAGACAAAGGCAGGAGTTGACATTCCATGGACCATCTAGTCAAAAGTATAACCCATTCACTGCTGGTGATGCAAATATGTCATTCCACCTTCTTAGCTGGGAGTCATACAGACTTGTCACTTAATGGGTCCCAAAGCTCAGCCTTCATAAAACATTTCCAGAACACTCTCTTCTATGGAGACAGAGCCCACAAAGTTACACAGGAGGACAGGTCCAAAGCGTTTTTCTCACTTGGACACAACATTAAAATGGAAGCCAAGAGGAAAGGCTTGACTAGTTTATTTCCATGTTCTTAGCAAAAGATGTACAAGAAGAAAAGAACATTTCATACCACTGGAGAGAATTCATCAGAATAGATTTGGAAGAGCGTGATCTTCAGGTCACATGAATGTGCATGCAACACATGTCTTCACATGACCTGAAAATGGAATGTAATACCATTGACAAAATGGGGTTTTGTCCTCCTTGGTTCTACTTGACAAATGGGGAACATGCTGTCCATCTTCCTCCAATTTAGCATTCCCAGTGCTTCCAAAAAATATTAATTCTGATTAGAAGGGATCCAAGGAAAAGATTAAGTGGGAAAGGGCTGTATTAGCACTTTCACCAAGTGTAATAATAAAATATGCCTTCTGCAGCTGTATTAATTCTTATTGCTGCAGTAGCAAATTATCACAAATTTCGTTGGTTAAATCATGGTAAATTTGTTCTCTTATGGGTCTGGAGGTTAGAATTCCAATATCTGTTTTACTGAGATAAAGTCAAAGTGCTATTGGCCAGGCTGGACCTTTGTGGAGGCTCTGAGGGGAGAATCAATTTCTTTGCCTGTTTCAGTATCTAGTGACCACTTCCTTCACCTTCAAAGTGCATCAGTGCAATCTCTGCTTCCCTCATGACATCGCCCTCTCCTTTTCCGTAGTCAAATATCCTGCTATTTCACTCTTATAAGGAAACTACTTGTGGTTATACTTAGGACCCACCCGGACAATGCAGAATAACCTCCCCATCTCAGTATCCTTCATTTAAAAATATCTGTAATGACTCTTTTGCCATAAAAGGTACTTAGCAACTTCATTTTTATGTGAGGAAATAACTATGTTCAGGAAACTAATAGAACTGGAATTTGAACCTAAGTCTTCTGCCTCTTCATTTACTGCCTTTCCTATTGACCCCCAGAAAAAAGGCAGGAAAATGTGATAAGAGGTAAAGATTTCCAATAGGTTGGCATATTGATCCAGGTCCCATCATGGGTAGGCATCTACATCTTCAACAGAGAGAATTTATTATAAAGAACAGTTAACCAGATATAAGCAGTCTTTGCATTGAGTGGTAGTATGGGACTATAAAAATGATTGTGCAAGCTATACTCACACAAAGCAATGTTAATAGTCAATGAGAAATTGCGATTATTATGTGATCTTTAGAAATGTTTGTCAGAGCATTAAAAAATCTCATGTCTGCTGTATACGTGTAGGGAAATGAAAAACATAATTAAATTAATATTTATTTAGTACACCATAATTGAAAACATTAGAAACATAGAGATTTAAAATGTTTTATATATTTCTGAAAACCTTTTCAAGAATAATTGGAAAAGTGCTGGCCACCTTTTTGTCTTATAATTTGTAATACTAAGCAAACGTCTTTTCCGTGCCTTGTCAAATTGTCATGCTTCTAAGTTTGGATCAGCTTTCAGCATTTGTCTTTCTTGCCTTCAATGTCATGAAATATCTCCTAGACTTTATTTAAAGTGACTTTTTTTGCCAGTATCTCTTTTTCTGGGACATTCTCATCCTTTATGCCAAAGTGTCTTTCCTTGTTTATGTGAAGTTTGCCTTCACTGGCTTCCTCTGGCTACATGTCCTTTCGAGTGACAGCTTTGTCAATGTTCCCTGGTCATCTATTTCTTCTATAACTCCATTAATGCTGTGTAAGACTTTCACTTCCAGTGGTATCCCTTTTCATTTCTTTACTGCATTTGCATCTTTGCTGGCTTCTTTGCATCTTATGTGGTTTATCACTGAAAGGCAAGAACACAACACAGCCACATGCTTTGCTGTCTATGTGTGTACTGAATAACAGACGCACAGTGACCAATCAAATGGGTTTGGAAAGAAGCGATGTGATTGGCCACTGATCATGATACACATCTGTCATTTATGTAGAGATGTGTAGACTGAAGAGATAGCAGTGAAATGTGTACTTTATGCAGTTACAGCTAATAATAATGCGACTGATATTATTTCACTAAACTGTTAAATTCATGCATATCAAAACTGTGCAAAGTGAAGACTGTCTGTATTAGAGAAGTGGAGAGGCAAGAAAAGAATACTGTGATGTCACACAGGCAGTCACTGCAGGAGGCAGTGTATGGCTGGAGGAATACAAGGAAATCTGGGTATCTTTGAAGTTTAGAGACTTGGAGGAGAGGCTCATTCATGGGAGCTGGACTTAGACTTTTGAAGAGCTACCATGAGGCTGATTTAATTTCCACTACAGGGTAAAGAGGAGATGCTGCAATGACACAGACCAGAACAAGTAGCAAAGAAGAAACAGTGGGTCTCTTCCTCCTCCCTCTCCCAGGCTTGCGGTCTTCCCCTAGACGCCTATTAGCAGAGCTGCCGTGGAGCCAGGTGAGAAAGGAGGGTGGTGGTTCATAGGGCTGCAGCACCACAAAGCAGAGAGTAGGAGGCAGGGTTTGAAGTTGAGACATGAAGCTGCTCTGGGTTGCCTCTTCGTGTTCTCCCTCTCATAGGCCTCTGCATAGACCTCCCTCCTCATGCCCTCTGCAGATCTACAGAACCAGGGACAAGCTGCAATTGGAGCGAAGTTAGGAGCAGACTCAGCAGTGATAGGTTGATGGTCTGCTGGCCCTATGACCTGCATCGGATGACAATTGTGACATTTCACTCCTGTTTGCAGTCTTGATCCAAGGAAGGACAGGAGTGAAGAGGAGAGGTGACAACAGTGCAAACAGTGACCTCATAGGGAGTAGGATTGTTGGAAACAGTGGATGAGGAGCACCGGCACCTGGCTTACCTAAACTGTCCCAAGCTGTGCCCTGAGTGCTGAAGAGCTGCCACTCAGCATTCACTCAGGGAAGGCAAACCTTCAGGGCAGATCCTGGACTCTTCTGAAATGCCCCTAGCTGGACTTAGTCCCAGAGTAACTTTGGTATCCTTTCCCTGGGTCTTCAAGCTTTTACTCAGTTCAAGAAACTAATTATCCTAAAGCCTCTCTCACCTTAATAAGAATCTATATATGTGGATAGCACTTAATGTCTTTCAAAGTATTGAAGTTCCCGAGCTTGCTTCTTCCATGCAGCAGCCCTGGGAGACATGCGCAAACAGGAATGTAATTAGCCCCAATTTACAGATGAGGAAAATGAGACTCTAAGGCTTTAAGTAAGTTGGAGCCAGGGCTTTTCACTCCTAGTGTCATGCTCCTTCCTTTTCTTCTGAGCTGCCCTCCAAACCTACTCTGGGTTACCCCCTCTGAAACCCTCAGGGATGAGCCCAGAAGGAGTTGATTTTTGCAAGCCTTTCTCTGTCGGTTCTCACTTTTCTCCAGGTGGCTTTACCTAGATAAGATCTTCCTGGCCGGAGATCCTTTGTGAAACCTCATGGAGTGTATTGCAAATCTGGCCAATTTATTTACATCAGTAAAAGATAAGGCTAGGTAGGGCTTGGTCCTGACTGTATTGCTTTCTAAAAATATATATGCTGAACAGAGCTAATCTTTATTTTTTCCCTCCTAAAGGGACAATTCTATACTTTAATGCAGGGGTCCTCAAACTTTTTAAACAGGGGGACAGTTCACTGTCCCTCAGACCATCGGAGGGCCATTGGAGAGTGCGGCGCACATTCCACACATGCGCACTGTGGGCCCGGGACGAGTCGGCTGCTAAGCAGGACAGGCAGCAGTGGCAAAAACACCCAGCAGGCCGGATAAATGTCCTCGGTGGGCTGCATGTGGCCCGCGGGCCATAGTTTGAGGACGCCTGCTTAATGTTTTTACTGGTGCTGGAATTTTCTTCTGTCTCTATACATCTTAGATGACTGATACTTGATACCTTAACTATGAATCATCTACATTTCTAGAACCCTATTAATTCTCTTTAGAATGAAATTAGCTGGATTCTTAATGAGCTATCTTATCAGTGGAAAGAATGTTCGTTCTCAGCGGGAACATTTTCTGCTAGACCAATGTCAGTACCCTAAACAGACGCTAGTCACGGGATCTCTAGCCCTAGCATGAGGCTTTATAAGCACCCGTCTAACCTCATTTTGAACATAGAGGAAAGAGTTTGGGGTCACAAGGTCAAAGTAATAGTCCTCTTCTCTAAGCTCCAGTTTGTCCCAGAAGCACTTGGTCAAATTTTAAACAAGAAGAGAAGATGGTGATGATAATTTCAGAAAGAAGAAAAAAAAAGAAGCAACATTATCTCTCTGTTCCCACGGGCAAAGAAAGCCACAGCCTAACTTTTCCCAACAATTTAAAACCCACAGCTTTACAGTTTCTGGAGAAACTGCCAGGGTGTCTGCAGCAGAGTCAGAAATAGAAGCCAGGTGCTGGCCTCTCGTTTTCGTGTTGCCGTCCCTGTGCTCCCACATGACACGGGGTCAGTTCTTTCCGTGCGCGAGCCCCTCAGGACTCCGCGGCTGCCGTGCCTGGAAGCTACGTGTTAATATGCCCTGACTGCTGCCTTTGGCTCCTTTGGATGATGGGAAAACGTTGCAATATGTCTCCCCACTCCCCTGCACATCTGATATGAATTCCACGTGGGCTCTGCATTTTCCATTCGCTCCGGGATGGTTTTTGTCAATGTAGGTGCCCTGCAATCAGAGTAATTGTAGTAGAGCGGACCTTGTTCTCAAACTGCCAGATCAGGCCTTCACTGACCTAGACTTGAAGAAAAGTAAAATATCCACCACCTGGACATTTGGGTCCTAAATAGATGCAGTTGGTGCACAGTTCAGCCAAGTGTGACGAGCAGAGAATCAAACACTCTGCTAAGTAGGGCTTTAAGGAAGAGATTTCTCACATGCACTGACAGGCAGTGATAATTCACAGAGAGGGCATGGTGAGAGAATCCCAACTTCCTGCTTTTCCTCCTGGAAAGGTGATCACTGTTGAACACTCTGCAGCATTTTATATTTGCCATGTGCTTTCGTACTTTCACACTAAATGCTGCTAGACACGGCTACATATAATTCCCATCACGATCACACTCTCAGGAGTAAAGATGCTTGATTTTTAGAACAGGCAAGAATCTGAGGCTAGTTGATCTGGATCTGAATAAAGTATTAATAATGAATCTCTTGAGTAGAAGTAGCCAGAGCCAAACGTAGCTCCTTGATTCCTACTATAATTAAGACTCTCTCAAACACACTTTCTCCAGGAAGTCTTCCTTCTCTACTATGGTGATGTTTTCTTCTTAATTTCATAGTACTTTGAGCTGTTTACTAATTTGCTCTCTATGCAGCGATGCGTCCTCACTTCAACCTGGGGTCCCACAGGGCAGAAATTATACTTGAAACTTCTTTGCAGGCCTCTAGCATGGTCTTGAGCAAGTGGCAGTTGCCTCAGAGGTTCTTGCTGATAAGTGATGGATTGTTGGCTTCCTTGACATTGCCATAATTTTCTCCCAACCCCTTTCACTAACTTCTTTGCTTCTGTTTTTACACTTCATATATTTATCTATTTACGTAGACTATGTTTGCCACTAAAAATGTTTCTCTCCAATTTCAGACATTCATTGATTAGAGTTTTATAAAGCACGTCCTTAATCTCTCTGCTCCTACCCTCCATGACAACACATAAGCTTCTTGAACACAAAAACATTTTTTGACACCAAAATTGACCAGTGGCTGCTACAACAGTAGTAATTCGAAAACTTCTGTGTGAATGATTGGATATTTCTAA
>CAUYPO010015047.1:0-10881 GCA_963574435.1 Cheirogaleus major | reverse complement strand
TCAAAGAATCTTTTGATTTCCATCTTGATTTCCTCATTTATGAAGTGATCATTCAGCAGAAGGTTGTTTAGTTTCCATGACTTTGTGTAGAAATGAGAGTTCCTGTTAGGGTTGATTTCTACATTTATTCCATTGTGATCTAAAAAGATACATAGTATAATTTCTATTTTTTTAAATTGTTTGAGAGATGCTTTGTGTCCTAGGATATGGTCAATCTTAGAGCATGACCCATGAGCTGATGAGAAGAACGTATATTCAGTGGTTTTGGTGTAGAATGTCCTGTAAATGTCAGTGAGGCCCATTTGTTCTAGAGACCTGTTTAAGTCCATTACTTCTTTGTTGATTTTCTGTTTGGAGGATCTGTCCTGTATTTTCAGTGGGGTATTAAAGTCTCTGATTGTTATGTTGTTGTTGTTTATCCATTTGTTTAGATCAAGTAGAGTTTGCTTTGTGATCTGGGTGCACCTAGGTTGGGCGCATATATATTTAGAATTACCATGTCTTCTTGTTGAACTGTACCCTTCACCATTATATAGTGACCTTCTTTGTCTTTTATTACTTTTGTTGATTTAAAAACTAAGTTGTCTGTAATCAGCACTGCCACTCCAGTTTTCCTTTAGCTTCCATTTGCTTGAAATATTGTTCTCCACCCCTTTACCTTTAGTCTAACTGCATCATTGCAGGTTAGATGTGATTCCTGAAGGCAGCAGATACTTGGCTTTTATTTTTTTATCCATTCGACCAGCCTATGTCTCTTGAGTGGGGAGTTCAAGCCATTCACATTTATTGAGATAACTGATAGGTGGGGCAGATTTCTGTTCATTATGTTGGGTTGAACTTTTTTGCTTTGTTTTCTCTCTTGAGTCATTGTGGTATCTGGGCCTTGATCTTTAGCTTCTGAGTGGATTTACATTCGTGAGTGTTTATTGTGCTGATCCGTGAGTAACACTGTTTTGAGTACTTCTTGGAGGGCTGGTCTTGTCTTGGTGAATTCCCTCAGTCTTTGCTTATCTGAGAATGTCTTGATTTCTCCTTCATAAACAAAACTTTGTTTTGCAGGGAATAAGATTCTAGGTTGAGCATTATTCTGTTTCAGAAGGGTGAGAATGGGGCCCCAGTATGTCCTTGCTTGTAACGTTTCAGTAGAGAAGTCTGGTGTTATTCAGATTGGCTTTTGTTTGTATGTTACTTGCTTCTTTCATCTCACAGCTCGTAGAAGGGCCTCTTTAGTTGATATTTTGGTCAGTGTGATGACTGCATGTCGTGATGTCTTCCTGTTTGCATTGAATCTCCTAGGGGTCATTTGAGCTTCTTGAACTTGTATATCGAGGTTTTTTACCAAGGTCTGGTAAATTTTCCTCTATTTCCTCTGCAGGTCTGACCTCTGGGCCCTGGAGTTCAATCCCTGACCCAACCAGGGAGAGGAGTGCCTGTCCTAATTCCCCCAGCCCAAGCTGGGTCGATTTCTCTCAGCCTCAGGGTCTGCCCTGTTTGCCGGAATCACCGGGCCAGCAGCACCTGGGAGGGCTGGCGGGTAGGGAGCTCCCCATACGAGTACCCCTCAGTCAGTTGTAGGGCCCCAAAAGGGAAGGTCCCATTCCCTGGAGATGCCTCTGGCTGGTGGCTATATTGTCTCTCTCGGCAGCCTCGGATAGGGACAGGGGAGGTGAGAGTGTATCAATATGGCGCCTGCCACGTGGTCAGGTCTGTGCACATGGAGGTGCCCCGAGGGAGTTGGCAGCCTGGTGCCACATCTGCTACAGGCTTACCACTCCCTGGTGGCGGCTGTCTCTGGACTCGTGTCTGCAGGTCTCTCCAACCACTGGGGAGCCCGCCAGCAGTCTGAGATGCAAGGTAGGGCAAAGTTAACCGTTCCACCTACCCTTGCTGCTGGTCTCCAAACTGCTCGCTCAGGAGGTCTCTTCTCTCATTTCTCCTCTGCAACCCCCTCCCGTGGAATCTCCCGTAGTCTCCGGCACCCCTCCTTCCGACCCCCGTCTGATGTATGGTTGTCTGCTTGCTTCTTTCTTCTAATATCTTCTAGAAGCTGTCTTTTCTGCAGAGACACTCTGTCTGGTGGTGTTTCTCGTCCGCCATCTTGCTCCACCTCCCTAAGCCACTAAGTTTTAGGGTAGTTTATTAATATTACACAGCAATAGATAACTGAAACAATTTAACAAGTTTTTTACTGAAGGACTTTTTGGAGCCTTTAATTGCCCATAATCTTTAAGCATATCCAAAACAAGGATGATTGGTAATTAGGAATCTTCTTCTCTTGTTATAACCATAGTGTATATTACTCAGGTCAAAAATGGGAAACTACTTCAGAGTGTAGTAGATGGGGGCTTGATACTCCATGGCCAGAAGAATTGCCAAGGAAGAAGTTCCTGGACACTAGGCATGCTGATGGAAGTAAAGTAAGTACTTGGGGGCAGATCAAAGTCTACGTGGTAGAAAGTGTTCCAGCCAGGCTGATGATGCAGAGTGTATAGAAAGAATGCAGCAAATGATATGTAGGAGCAAGAGCAAGTAGTCAGCCTCAGGGAGATCCAGCATGGTGTCTTTGCACATGAGCAGAGCATGGCCGCAGGATCAGGCACCATGAGGAAATACAGCAGGCAAGCAGACGGCTGAGATCAGAGATCAGGAAGCTCTCACATCCTGGTTGCGGAGATGGAGTTCAAGAGCAGGATTCTAGCTTATAGGGGATAGAAAGAGGAGATATTACTGAGAACAAGGCAGGATCCCAGACTTAGAATCTTAGGGTACTAAGCAGGTTATAAAGGCAGGGACTTACAGTGTTGCCTAGAGAGGAATGAAGAACCTAGTCCCATTGCTGCTGGAAGGGTTCCTAGGAGGCCTCCGCTGTCAGCTCTCTTTGGAGATTCTCTTAGCTGAAGATAGTCATTTCCACTGAAGAGAGCTACCTTGCCCAAGTTCATGTCTTCTACCCAAAGATGGTGCAATGCTGAGGTATAAATATCTGATCCTCAATTGGGACAACTCTGAAGGGCTATCCCAGCATCAGATCTGCCTGTGTGTTTGACTAAGGCCTTCATCGGGACGATGCATTAGTCTGCTAAGGCTACCTTAACAAAATACCACAGACTGGGTGGCTTAAATAACAGAGATTTATTTTCTTACAGTTCTGGAGGCTGAAGTTTAAGATAAAAGTAATTGCAGGTTTGGTTTTTGGTGAGCCCTCTCTTCTTGGCTTTCAGGGCCCCTCACTATGTCCTCACATGATCTTTCCTCTGTACTCATGGGGATAGAGGGAGAGCCCTCTGGTATCTCCTCTTCTCCTTATAAGGACACCAATATTATCAGATTAAGGCTATACACTCATGACTTCATTTAACCTTAATTACTTCCTTGTAGGTCCTATCTTCAAATATAGCCACACTGGTGCTAGGACTTCAACAGATGAATTTTGGGGAATACAATTAAGTCCATAGCAAACTGCATGACATTCCTACTCTTCTTTTTACCCACTCCTGCTTTCTTGGCAGTTTCTCACAGGTGTGGATCCCAAGAGTATTCCCTAATAATTCCTGTACACTAATCTCAGTCTCAGGAAATCCAACCTGTAGTGGCACTGAACTATTCAAACTGAGGTACATATTGAGGATTGGCCATGGGAGGTATAAGCTTTTCTAGAGCAGGTATCCCACAATCTCTCTCTGTTTTCTAATTTTGTCTTTTTATTCTCTGTACCTGACTTAGGGATTGGCAAATGGGAGCTATTTAATAGTTGAAAGAATTAATGGATGATTGAATAAACAAGGACAAAGCCTATTTCCTATACTTGGGATACAAGTCCAGAACTAGCTTGATTCCCTAGCTCAAGCCAGACCACTCATTGAATTAAGACTCCCTAAAGGAACTGTGAAGCTATAGAATCAGACCTGGAACCTGGGATGGGGCTGAGTCTGCAGAGGGAAGTCTGCTAGAACCAGTTTTGAGGATTGTAGCTCTGTGAAGACTCAAAGTCCAGTAGCTCACACAGAATGCCTTCTAAGATTAACTTGTAAGGCATTAGCATTTTAATACGATCACTGATTCAATTAATGTCTCACAAAATGTCTGCCTTTAACACAATCCCACTTACACTAAACCTTAGGGTTCAAGGAGGTAGTTAGGCCCTTATACATTGTCAAGTATTTCTTTATTCTACTGATCATTTAAAACAAATATTTATCGAGCATCTATAATATGCAGGCATTGGCAATTCAAAATTGATGGTCAATAAACTCCATAAGCTTTTTCATCATATTTTGCATCTAACTGGGAATAAAGATGGAAGGAACGATCGAGGTCAGAGCAGCATGGTTAATAGGTTAAAACCCAAGCTTTGGGATCAGACTGAGTTTGAATCATGGCTCTGCAATAAACCTGGGCAACTTATCTAACTTTTCTGAGCCTCAATTTTCTCATGTGTAAAATGGAAATAGCAATACTAACATCTACCTTATGGGGTTGTCGTGATGATTATTTGAAATAAGCTTTAAAAAGTGTCTGAATTGTACTTTAAATTTCAAGATAAATAGATAGAATAATGTTAATGTCTCTCCCAATAGAGTACCACTTTCCTTAACACACACATATAATCCAGATATGAATGATAAAAGAAGACATGGTTGTGTAAAATGTTTAGAGAAATAGCCTGTACTGATAACCCTGGTAGCTTGAAGTATTGTTTTCAACTTTTTGTTCACCCTGTAACAGAATGATATTAATATATTCACTCACTTTGCTATATGATTTTGTGGTATCCCCCATATGAATATGCAGAATGTACTCTTTTTTTTTTTTTTTGAGACAGTCTCACTCTGTTGCCCAGGCTAGCATGTGATGGAGTCATCACAACTCACAGCAACCTCAAACTCCTGGGCTTAAGCCATCTTCCTGTCTCAGCCTCCCAAGTAGCTGAGACTATAGGCACTTGTCACCCCATCTGGCTAATTTTTCTATTTTTCGTAGAGATGGAGGTCTTGCTATTGCTCAGGCTGGTCTCGAGCTCCTGGCCTCAAGCAGTCCTCCTGCCTTGGCCTCCCAGAGTGCTGGGATTACAGGTGTGAGCCACCATGCCGGCCTAGGGTGTACTTTTTTACCTCATTGCTTTTTGGACCTGGCCATGTGATTTGGATTGCCCAATGGCATGTCAGCATATGTTCCATTGTATGGTGTTGAATAGTGCCCCTCCACCCCAAATTCATGTTCACCTGGAACCTGTGAATGTGACCTTATTTGGAAATAAAGTCTTTGCAGACGCAATTGAATTAAAAGGAGGTCATACTGGATTAGGGTGGGCCCTAAAAATGCAATGACTGTTGTCATTAGAGGGGAAAGGAGAGGGAGATTTGGTTTGGTTACTGACACATCGTGCACCATGTGATGGTGGAGGCAGAGACTGGAGTGATGCAGCTAAAAGCCAGAGAGTGCCAAGGATTACACCAGATACTATGAAGAGGAAAGAAGAAAGAATTCTTCCCTAGAGCCTTCAGAGGAGCATGGCCCTGCTGACACTTCAGTTTTGGACTTCTAGCCTCTAGAATTGTGAGAGAATAAATTTCTGTTGTTTTAAGCCACTCTGTTGTATTTTGTTATGTCAGCCCTAGTAAACTAATACAGCCAAGTACAGAGGCATTAAATATACTGTTTTTGGCTTGGTTTCTTGCATTTCTGCCATTTTCCATGAGAAGAGCATGCTCTGGGTAGATGCTGGTCCCAGGATAAGGAGACTTGTGAAGTATATCTGAATCCCACCCACGGTAAGGAGCAAAGCCCAGCTAACGTCAGGTAATCTCAGCAGAGCCATATTCAACACACAGTCTGTGAACAAAAAATAAATGCATATGGTTATATTGTGTTTTGGCTTGTATGTTACACAGAATTATTGTAGCAATAGCTGACTAATATAGTGACAGATTGGGAATAAGAGATGAAGGAGAAGCAGAAGTTTCTTAGAACCTTAAAAAGTTCCAGATAACCTTATTCATTATCTTCAGGAATAGATGCAGCCCAAATGTATTGGAGCAGTGATGGGAGGGAGTAAGTTTCCATTTTAGAGAGTATTTTTCCTTTTCATGAAATGAACATGAAACCTACCTTGTAGTCATCCACCCAGTTTTCCAGATATTCATTTGGATGAACAGCAACAAATGGAATACAATGGAAGGAGAAGGGAGAACCAGGAAGACCCCTGAGCTGTTTCTGTCTTTGCTAAAGGAGCCAGCAACCCAAACCAGAGGAGGTTGTCTTTAGAAATGGCATATGGATAGGTAGGTTTTGAAAAATTAAAATAGAAAAGGGTTTCCAGTGTTTCTACCTTATTATGGTTTAAAAATGAGAACCAATTTGCAAAGATGTAGGCAGTAGCAGAATGAATAGTGGAGGCTGATTAGGTACATTTGCCCAGGGCGACTCATTGAAAAGCACCGACCACAGTACTGTAACTCCTATAATTTCTACTGCCTCCCACCATTACCACTTTATCAACGTCAGAGGGAAAGTCAGTTTATTCTTCAAAAAAGCCCACTTTGAACTGTATTTGTTCCCAATGCCATTTTTCTTTCTTGTAGAAACACTAGAGTCATTCAGTTGCTTTTGGATGAGGGTGCATGGCAATACCTCTCCTTAGCCTTAAGGCAGGAGATTAAAGATTGACATTGCACCTCTACTTCTGTCTCTTTTCTCTCTTTGTCTTCCTTCTAGTCAACAACATACCATTGCAGATGAAGTAAGACACCATGTGTTCATTCTCTGTGTGCATTTAAAATGTGAATTCAGCAAGTTCGTATCTTCTCTTTGTTTTGACAATGGGAAAGGGAAGGCTACTTTGATCTTTGAAAATTATGGCTATAAATAATGCCTATTCAAATATTGGCTCAAGATTAAAACAGTGATTGCTTTTGAGTTGTTTTTAGAGTCTTTCATTTCCAAAGCCTTCTTTCCTCCTTTGCATGTGTTAGATGCTAATCAAGTTCAAATTTCCACATTATATCTATATATCTAAAGAGCATTTGACAAACAAATGCTGTACTGTATCTCAGGTAAATATTTTATGTTTTAGGTTTTTTTCCTTATAAAAGTAATGCATGCTTATAATAAAGTAGTACTGTATACCAAAAAAGTGTAAATAAAGAAAAAAATTAAAAATTCATAAACTCATCACTTAGAAATACTGTTATAATCTGTATCTATGTATTTTTATAAATATATGTATGTGTAAATCACATATATGTCTATAAATTATCCTTATAAATTTGTCATTATACTGGTTATACAGTTTCAAATCTTCCTTTTTTTTTGTAATAAGCCATCATCCCATGAACTAGATGGTACTCAATTTGGTATATCTGTTGTGTTCATGGTGAGATTTATTCTTTTCTCTATTGGCCCTTTGCTTAGGGAGTTTTTGTAGCCCAATTCTTTTCCTCTGTCTCCATAGCGTGTAGAAATGTACTCTTTCCTGTGTACCAATGAGAATCTTTCATTTGTTACTCTTTCTGGAGAGAATGATGAATCAAATTCTACAGTTTTAGATTTAACTCTAAGACTGATGTGTATGTGGCCATAAATTTAAGTGCTAGGTACTTAGGCTTTTAACATGTATTAATCCCATGCCATGTGCAGAACATGATGCTAATTGTTTTATAGCTTCTTGTGGATGTAGAAAGACATCAGTCCTCAAGTGACTAGCAGTTAATAAAACAATTGCTGAGGAGAGAATGGGTTTGGGTTTAGTATGGCACTGGCTGGTTCTTGGGGAAGTGAACAGTGTGGATTGGCTAAACTCGAAGGTTCATACTTGGAACAAGAAATGCTATACTCACAGGCTCAGCGGCAGAAAAAGTCTTTATAAGTGTAAGAAATGGCAAGTAGCTTGGCTTGGCAACAGCAGAGGAGCCATGCAGAGGAGAACAGACTGGAGGCTGATTTGTTTGGAGGACCTGGACACTGAGCCGACTAGCTTGAATTTTACAACACAGATGGAAGGATTCTGAGTAGGTTTCCCAGCAGGGGAGTGATATAAAGATGCAGGCATTCAAAGCAGATGATTTTATTGCCTGTGTATATCTCTAGTTCCCATTATCTACTATGATCATTCTAAGAGCATGCCTGCTAGGCTTCTTCCCTGTTGGAGTCTGGCCATCTAAGTTGTGTGCAGCTTGTGCAGCTAGTATCACATCCTGTCCCACTGGGAAGGTCTGAGGTGGGCCAATTCTGGCCCCTTGAAATAATGACTTCCCACTGCTTTCTGTGTACAGAACCAAAAGGAGCAATTTATTGGCATTGTGGGTAATGCCCAGATACTGCCAATGAAAAGTATTAAACTAACTGGATTGTAGGATAGGACAACAGGGATTATTTTCAACCGTCAACCCAACTTGAGAAGGAGTACTTGTCTATTCCCTAAAATTAGCACACATTTTTACCTCACAAAATGCACACTCTTGTTCTCAGACATTGCTGGCAGGGATGCAAAATGGTACCCATGAAGGAGAACTTGGTAATTTCTAATATAATTGCATATGCTTTTACCCTTTGAATTACTAATCCCACTTCTAGGAATCTACCCCAAAGATATAATATCAAAAAATACAGAAAGACACATATGCAAGGTTATTCTTTATAACACACTGTAGCAAAAGATTGGAAACAACCCAAATTCCATTAATAGGAACCTGAAAAGCTGTCAGACATCTACCCAAATGAATACTATGTAATTATGAAAAGGAATGAGTTATGGCTCTATATACTGCTGGGGAGTGGTTTCTAGCATATAGTATGAGAAAAAAGCAAGTGGGAAAAGTATATATGATATGGTATCATTTATTCTAAGAAAGGGGGTATGAATGTATACATTCATGTATTTATATGTATACATATATAATATGTATATTTTCTTATATTAAAAAAGGAAGGATAAACCTAAAGCTAAAAATTTGAAAAAGGTTACCAATAGGAAAGGGGACAGAAAATAAGAAAACAAGGTGAAGGGAATAACAGTTGCAATGGATTGAAACATTTGTATATATTAATCCATGTGCTTATTCTGATTTTTAAAAAAGCTCACTGATCACCTTTGAATCTTCTTTGGATGTATTAGAAGATCAACAGTTATTTTGAAAACTGGAATACAAATGAAAAAAATCTGGCTTTTATTGTTCTTTCCTACATAAAAATTACGTTGATTTGTGGAAGGGATAAAAGTGGGACTTCTTTGAATATGCCTTATTTTGTAGATTTGAATTTGGAAACACACAATCATTTTACATAATTCTATTACAACTGTAAATTTAGAAAGCAATCCCTAAAAATAAAAAAAACCACGTGAAACAGATGAAACAACCTATTTAATAAGTTTTTGGCTTAACCACACAGAGAAGAACTGTTTCCATATTATTTCAATTAAACACAATAATTTGACTTTACATTCCTAGAGGGATTATGTACTAAGGACAGAAAGAACTGTAAAAATATCTTGGTAATGTTAGTGTTATATTTCTGAAATTGTTGTGTGTGTGATGTAGGAAAAAGTAAATGACTATTCATGCTGTTTTTGGGAATTAGGATTATGGGCATGGAAAAAAGGAGATACAGATATAATATAGATGAGATTAAGTAAAAATCTTGTAATTCTGAATTTGAAATGAAAGTATCATTATAAACTCATGTTGTATTGCATCTTTTTTTAAAAAATTGATTTTCTAGCTTTGAACACTGAAAAGACCTGAAAACAACGACCACCCCAGTAGCAATCAATATCCATGGTGTACAGGTTGTGGTCTTTAAATATCATTTTCCATTAAAAGAAACCTGGGCTCATTGTAAAGAACTGATATCAGAACCAGGGCAGAAAATTTACAAGATCATCCTAGAACATCTTGTTATATTAGGAAGCAAAAAAGCTTTCAAAGACTGCTGTGGGCTTCTCAAAAGGGCACAAGAGCCACTTGAAGAGGAACAATTCAATTATCAGTAAGAATAACAGTTGCAATGGATTGAAACATTTGTATATATTAATCCATGTGCTTATTCTGATTTTTAAAAAAGCTCACTGGTCACCTTTGAGTCTTCTTTGGATGTATTAGAGGATCAACAGTTATTTTGAAAACTAGAATACAAATGAAAAAAATCTGGCTTTTATTGTTTTTTCCTACATAAAAATTATGTTGATTTGTGGAAGTTCTTCCTTAAAGATGTGTATTAACTGGTAAATGAAGAAGGAATGATAGAATTAAAACACTTCTATTTTGCAAACTCTACTAAAAAACTGGATCTACACAATGATCATCAGTGAATGATAACATCACAAAAAGAGAGAAAACCAGTCTAATTGGACTTTTAATTGATGCTCACACCACTGCCTATTAAAGATGATTGCCAAAAAACTGAAACTGAATAAGATCAAGATTTTAGTTTTAATAAAATATTTGTAAGGAAAAGTACAGAGGAACATGTTCAACACTGTAAGATATGCTGTGGTTTGACTGTCACCAACAAACCTCAAGATGTTGAAGTGTTTTTTTTTATTTTTTTAAATTTTTTTAATTTCAGCATATTATGGTACAAATATTATGGTTATGTATATTGCCCATGCCTCCCTCCCCCATTGAGGCAGAGCCTCAAGCATGACCATCCCCCAAACATTGCACATCTCTCTTATTATGTTTGTATATACCCATCCTCCCCCCTCCCACCCGCCTAACACCCAACAAATGTTATTCCTACATGTCCACTTAGGTGTTGATCTGTTAATACCAATTTGCTGGTGAGTACATGTGGTGTTTGTTTTTCCATTCTTGAGAATCTTCACTTAGTAGAATGGGTTCCAGCTGTATCCAGGAATATAGAAGAGGTGCTATATCACCATTG